>JAMXBB010000003.1:18402971-18624381 GCA_024138015.1 Lumnitzera littorea | reverse complement strand
TTTTTTTTTTTTTGTTTTGGATTACAATATTATGAGATAAATAACATAAAACCAAAACAAAAGAACAAAAGAGAAGGTGGGAGTAGCATGTAAGTCATACTTAGCTTAGACACAAGTACGGATTGGGTCTTTGGGTCAGCGATGAGAGAGAAGAATAAAGGCTCATGGGTGGCTCAATTGGGGCAATTTCGGCACTAAAATAAACGGGGGAGGAGTTTTTCATGTATTTTAGATTGGACTTGGTGGGTATGGATCAAGTGCCACTGGTTTTTATGGTGGTTTAAGTGGTTATCGATGTTGGGTGGTTGGTGATGGAGAGAGAAAGGTTGTATGCGGCTTGTTGTGGTGGTTGTCAAAGGGTGGAGAGTTATTAAGAGATAGGTTTTCTAAGGTTACAACCTTGATTATACGTTTAGATCGTGTTGAAGAGTAGTGGTAATGGTGGTTCTACTAAGACAGTAGCAGTGGTGAGGGTTTGCTTGGCTAAGGCTCGAGAGGCCATGACGGTATGTATCAATATGTTCATTCAACAGCCGAGAGCATGAGGAGTTTAGCAAAGGTGATGGTTTTGCTAAATAACCACCGCAAGCCAATTGTAAAATAGAGAGAGAAGGAAGGCTATTGACAAGAGAGAGAATGAGCTTGAGTGAGTGTTTTTTTAATGCTTTTTGATGGGGAATTGATGCCCAGAACATGAAGAGGAGAGCTTATTTATACTAACCAAAGTTCAAATTAAACATGGGAGGTCAGGATTCGAAATGAATTCGAAATAAAGTACGAATAAAGACCTAGCTTGATTCTTGTATTTGAGTAAATTTCCAGTCAAATGTACATCCCAGAGGTTTATCTTTGCCAAATTCATCAAATGGAAGCTTCAAATCATGTTAAAGAGCTCGAATTATAGGAAGTGAAAATTTGCACATTTGGATTTTTCTAAATCTTTAATACTCATTTTGACCTTGTAGAAGATGTATCTGGACTCGTTCTTGGTATCGATTCGAAGTATTTTGTCTACTTTGTGATTTCACTATTAATTTTGTGAAATCGCAAAGAAAAATGGACAAAAAATGCTCTTGAAGTGAGTTGTCTAAGTACGTTTTGCACATAAAAAATGAGGGAATGCATGGGAAAAGGGAAAGAAAGGGGGAGAAAGAGATGCTAACGTAGCGCCACTTGGGTGCCACGTCGCTACGTCAGCTATGTGGTTAAATCCGAACACGCTACGTGTCCATCGTTGACACTTGTACTTTGCCCAAACAAAAATAGATAAATAAATAAAAACACAAAAAGTGCTTATTAGGAGAGTTGAACACATGACCTCTTTCTTTATTGCAATGCTAAGTCTAAGTGTATTATCAATAGGCTATTGGCCTATATCTTGTCCATATATGTAATCAAATTGCATATATAGACTAAGTTGAACTAGGCTAGATTTAAATCTAGCCGAGGTCTAAGCAGCTAGATTTAAATCTAAGCTTAGCACCCCCAACACACCTCCCCCCCCAACCCCCCCAACCCCTTTTAAAGCCTTAAACACTAAAGCTTAAAAAAAGAAAAAGTTGTTCTATTTAAACTACGGAAAATTTTTATTTATTATATATATATATATATATATATTAGTTTTTCTATTTTTTTCATAAGTCTTCTACCTTTTGTGATTTTCCATTTTTTTTTTGTGATCTTTTTCTAAATTTTCTATCTTTTGTATTTTTCTAATTTTTTTTTGTGTTTTTTCTAAATTAGGACCCCTTTTCTTATTTTAAAAAAAATACAAGGAGACAAAAATAGGGTGTCTATAATACTAAATACTTCAAAACAACAAGAGTTCATTTTATAAATTCTAACTTAAACATGTTAATGATATTCAAGTTTTTAGTCTATATTATTATTTAAGAAGCGGAATCACTAAAAGTTACTTTATTCTACTAATTTTTTACTTTACAATTTATCGATCTCTTTAAGATCAACATAACTTCTCGTAAAAATCAATTCTATGTCTACTCACCTTCACCTTATCATTTCCAATTTCGAAATCCAAATGTAATCATCATACATTCTTGTGTTTCAAGATGCAACTTCACATATTCTATTATTGTCATTGTTATTTTTAATACTAAGTCCCTTTTCTTAATTTACTACCTTGGTTTCCACATGACATCTTATTTAAATTTTGGTGGAAATCTCCACCTAAGGTTTTATCTAGGAACTGGCTTCCTCTTGTATTTTATACTCGTTTATCCTTTGCCTTATCTTTAGTTGTTACGACATCTAGATTAAGGTCAGAGTCTTATTCGGATTCTTGTTTAAATTTGTACTATGTATCTACGATCTTATCCGGGATATAGAACCTTCTCTAATTAGCTTTATTATACCACACAGCTTAGTTTGTAAGTTTACCTTAATCCTTTGAATAAGATTTTGCTGTATCCTCTAAGCTAAATTATGCTCTACTTACTATCATGAACTTAATCAATCTACACCCTATATTTCATTTTGATGACAACATATTTCTTATCAATTACTATCAATCTCCCATGCTTCTCAAATTGTATATTATTCAATTCTACAAATAATGCAATAGCACAACAAATAATTTATTATTACTTAATTCCATGGTTCTTAAGAACTCATCAATCTTTATATTTAGTATAACGAGAGTATGATCATCAATTATCTAAACTTAATGAGTACCATCTAAATATGTAATATAATTATGAGAACTAAACAGACCATTATCAACTAAGCTTCACTAAGTGCTCCTATATCATAAAAAACATTACCATCTCGACTACTTCCAACAATAATGTTAGAAATTATATCATTGAAACTATTATGATCTTATCCTTCTTATTTATCAAATAGTGCTTTCTCCATTGTAGCCATAATAATACAAATTTCCTCTCATCCTCTAGTACTCCTAATCACCCAACATTTACAAGATAATTTAATCAATACATATACAAACCTCATATAATTTCATTAGTACATAAGATAGAACCAAATCCACTCAACTTAAGGCAATTCCAACAGTTAACTCTTATAATCTATAGACTCTTCACCATCCATTATCGTCTCTAAACACAAATAAATCAATGGTTTAGAATTCAAAAGTAAGCATAACAAATGTTAGATTAACATTACCTATTGCTTTATATTGCTTTATACCATATATGATCTTATACATAAATGACTTATATATGGCCTAACAAGTTTAAATCTTGAGGAAAATGTAAAAACAAAAAAAAAAAAAAAACCCTTAACTTTAACTTAGGTGTGGATTAAACTACTGAACATTCAAAGTGAGGTTTTTAACCCCCTAAAACAATCCTAATGACCCTTAAGCTTTGATTTTGATGTGTAACCATCCCCTATACACGAAAATCAAAATTTAGGGGATGTTTATACATCAAAATCAAAGTTTAGAGAGTGTTTACATACCAAAATTAAAGTTTAAAGGAGTTATTTACCAATTTATGAAAGTTTAGGGGGTTAAAAACCTTACTTTAAAAGTTCAGAGGGTCAATTTACACCTAAGTCAAAGTTTAGGGGTTTTTTTTTTGCAATTTCCCCCTAAATCTTTTACGTCCTGTTTAATTTCACTAACTCTCAATGTTCTTAAAGTATTCTAATTCCCTTTAGTTATGACTTCGCAAGGTTAGTTCATAAAAGTTACGCTTTAAATAGATTACAAAGGACCATGCTCTGATATCATCCAAAACTATTACACCCTAAACCAAAGAATTATAACAGTCTTGCCGTGTAAATTAACCTAAGTTAGAAGCTAGCCACTTGAGCCGTTTATGTAGGTATAGCTTATATAAGGCGCCATCCAATTCTGAATCTATTAGATATTAAACAATGCTGTAATTTTTCAAAATATCTTCATATACTTGTGGCTTCAATGACCAAGAAAATTTAAGCATTAAAAATCATTTAGAGTATAAAATCTCAATTTTAATAAAGACTCTAAAAGTAAGTTGATATGAGAAAATACAGTAATTAATAAAGGGTTTACAAAAGGTCATAGGTTTATAGAGCATAACAACGGTATCCATAGTTGAAAACTAGAGGATTGCTAATAGAGACCCTATTAGTTTCTATACAAATTAGTAAACTTGACAAATAATTAAGAACAAAATCCATTAATCTTGAATCTCACTCCCCGACCCTATTCTCCAGTCTTCTGGAACTTGGTGTAATATTGGTGAGTTTACTAGAAACCTGTAAAACAGTTATAAGGAATGGGCGAAAACTTGCTTAATAAGCGAGACAAGACAATAGTACATATCTAACATCAAGCAACCAGAGTTTTTAAGCAAGGTTAATTAGATGCAATGTATATTCAAGCAAATATCATCGCATGATGTTAACCGATCATCATGAGATTAAAGAAATAATGTTTGCTCTAATATGGGTTTTGAGGAGTTTGATACCATGCACTTCACAAATTGGAACCAAATTAGAGCTTGTGCAATGGAGAAACATACTTTGCCAAAGACTTCACTTTGAACCATTGTCCTCAACCTTGCCGTGATCTCCTCTCTTATCACTTAGTTTGACTAAGAGTAAGAAAATAATCATTTCTGCTATCCTCATCAAAAAGTCTGTGTTTGGTTTAAGAACCTTAATTGTTTTCCTTATTAGATTGTGATGCAAGTCAGGTTAACAGTTAAGTCGAGTGTATGTTAAATTGCTTTTAGGGTGACCAAGCAATTTCAAACAATCCAAAACAAGTACTAACATGAAACAATCAATACATAAGTCCAGCACGCATAATAGCACAACCATATTCTTACACACATGTTGTATACATACAGATAACTAACTTATAACCATAAACAAAACATATACTAAGGTATCCAAGTATTCTTAAACAATACTTTAAAGTATAGCGAAACACTGATCTTACTTACTTGAAACTCAATCGCTCACTAACTACACTTGCTAACTTATCTTTGTTAGTGATCCTTCAATATTTATCGTGATCCAATACTTTATTCTTTATTACCTTTGGAGTTACATCCTGAGTCATGATGTCTGTAGACACCTTATTTTTGTCATTTTTCGTTTTATTTTAGTTGACTAGGTTAATAAATAAAAAAAAAAGAAAATAATAAAAAAAACGAAAATTAAAAGAAAAAAAATATAAAATATAAAAAAAAAGAGTCGAGTCGAATCGTATCCAGTCGAGTCGTATTGAATTATATCAAGTAACCGTATCAAGTCAAATTGTATCAAGTTGAACCGTATTGAGTCGAGTTATATTGGATCATTTAAGATCAAACTGAATAATGGTATATGATTAATTTCATAAATTTTAAGTCGTTGGAGAATTGGGCTTTATTAAAATAATTTTGGTCCAATCCGATTTTAAGTAGATTTTTATCTAATTTATATTAGTCTATAATAGACTTAGGATTTATTAAATAAATTATTAGGCTAGAATCAAATTGGATCGAATCGAGCCTTCGAAAATAGAAAGCCCACAGTAAAAAAGGGTATCTAAAAATTAGTCGAATATTAAGGAATTATTATCGTATTTTTTTTTTTATCATTCGATCAAATCTATAATTAAAACGATATAAAAGATTTGATTTTAAGTTTATAAATAGTTAGTCGGTACACAACGTTGAGATCATTTTTTTTAGTTTACAATTCTCCAAACAAAATTCACCTATACTGCCACAATTCACAAAACATAACAAAGTTGACTCGCTTGATCTAATCAATCACCAACATAGTCAATTCCCTAACCATCCAATTCCATACCACCCTATCCGAGCCACACTCCGATTGACCAATGCAAGTCAACGCCCTTATTCAAAGTCCATCTCCAGCAATCTAATTTCTTGACCACTTCAATACAGCGCGAGCTACAAATCAATCGAAGTTCAGCTCCACGCCAATGCCCTGAGCAAACACTGACACAATCCAATTTTCAATGCCCCATGGCCTGACGTCCGAATCTGACCGAAGTCTATAATCACCTTGCTGCACAATTGAACTCCAAATGCCTAACAGCATCAGCACGTGGAATCCACATTGCCATGCCCCCTCAATTGCACAATCCTTACTGCCAAAGTTCCACACCGACGTCCACGAAGTCCATTCACTTCCCACGCTCCAATCCTTACGCCCCAATCCACTCAATTGCCCCTAGCCAAAAACCAAGCAAAACCCCACACCCTTATGCAACGCCTGGATAGTAGTTGATAACACTATTCCCCTCCTGCAATCCAATATGTCCACTCCGAGCACTCCTATGAAAACACATCACCTAGCCACGCTTGTCCACTCATTTGAAGCTTGACACACAGCCAATTCACATTTACACACGGACACACCACAGCATTGACACATCCTCAATCACAAGCACTCAATTTCCTTATTCAATTCACAAGGTTGAAAGCCCACTGCCATACCAACGTTGCTACGCACGACTCTTCAACGACCAGCAAGCACCATCCCGATACGAACTTGAGCACAACACCCAGAGGATCACGACGCACGATCGGATGCGACATGTAGGTAAAATTATTTCATTTATTTTATTTATTTTTTTAGTTCAATTATTTTACTAACCTGTTTTTTATTTTAGTGTAGGTTTTTTTTTTGTCCATATTGTTTGCTTAATTTTTAGATAATCCCGATTTTTAGTTAAATTCTGTTTTTTTTTTTAAATAAGTATATCTATGAGATACGTATTTTATGGTTGAGATATGTATTTAGTAGTTAAGATTTGGAAATGATACGTATAAAGATACATATCTAGATCATCTCTTCAATATATCTTATAGTTAAAATTTAAAAAAGATATATTTTTTTACATGTAGTGGTTTAAAAAAAAAATAAAAATCTTAACCGAAACTTTTCATAAAAAGATTTAGTTAGTTAGGGTTTTCTTTTATTCAGAAAAATTAGATTTCTCAGGTTTTTTTTTAAATAATAATAAATTGATAAATAAATGTAAACTCGGCTCGGTTTTTGAAATAAAAGAATTCACCTACTAAATATTTTATAAAAAGATAACTACAACCGATTTAATCCTAACTAACGGGTACATATGCACCTTCGAGACAACCGTATAAAAAAAGAAAAAAAATTCCTTTTTTTTTTTTAAAATTCATAATAATAAAAATGGAAAAAGTCACTTGAGCTAGCTTTTGTATTTTTAAGTATATTTTAATATTTTTTTAGAAAATTATAAAAACAAAAACCTATTAATTTTTCTTTGGTTTTTATATAGTGACTTAATCTTAATAGATTAGTCTTCGAACTTGGTTTTGTCTTATTTAATTTTCTAAAAATCATTTTCTCAAAAAATCCACAAGTCAGTGGTCAAATTAGGGTTTTTTCACCTAAAAACCCTAATTTTACTTTTTACTAATTAAATTAGTTGGCGACTCCAATTTTTTTTTTTATTTTTTAAAAAATATTTTTTTAATTTAATGTCGAGTAATTTATATTAAGTGAATTTGGCTTAATATAAGTTAAATTAAGAAAACCAAAATAGGGCTCAACAATACTTTCAGCATATTCAATTAGATAAGCCTTTAAGTTACCCTTTGCATCGTATGGGTATTGAGGTTCACAACCAATTTAACCTTTGTGTCAATCTCTAAGGTTAGTAAATACTTAAGATTATTCCATAAACACTCTCTGAGCTAGTTTTTGAACTAGATCAGCTTTGAAGTTCTTAAACTGGAAAGCTTCTAAGTTATCCTGTAAGCTATATCAAAGTTAAGGTTTTAATCGGATTGTCCTCTAAATCAATCTTTGAGTTTGATAACTACTCAAGATTTCCTATAAATTACCTTCTGAAACAACTTCTTAGTGCTTACACTAGTATATTTTCACTTTAAGTACCCCCTAAGATACCTTTTGAACCAATCGTATAGTTTACTCAACTTTTAGATCTCTTTGTAAAATATCCTCTAAGCTATCCCTTGACTTTAGTCAACTTTGAATTCCTCAAGAGTTTACCCTCTGACTCTGCCTTTAAGTTTCTCTTGTTCCAATTTCCTCACAAGAACTTCATTTGACTTAGCTTTTGAGTTGGGTCTTAATAGAATTTTTTACTTAATAACCTTTTGAGTCACCGTTTGACCTTACTTGCACTTTTCATAATAATTAGATTTGTACATTCCCTTCCTAAAACTAACTACCAAAAACACATTAACAATATATTCAACACCAAGACACTCTACTATTTCACCAAAGCTTCATTTATGCCACATAACAACACCCATTCATAAGAGTACATATTATAAAACTCAACGTATAATATCATATGCTCCCAAAGTTCACAACTCCTATTTGCAAACTCCAATCCAGCAACTCCAATATACAATCATTACTCCACGAATCACCCAAACTCAAAATCTAAGTATGGTTCTTAGGAAAAAGAGGTTATTTTCACCAAAACCACTATTTTAAAACATATTTTAGGGCTTAAAAATCAAATAAAAATTTAGAAAATAGTTTTATGAGAGATTTCTTTATAGCAATTCAATATCAATATAGGGTAGTTTATAGAAAAAATTTGAAGGCAAAACTACATTGTTAGACCTTTTTATTTCGATATCAAATATGTTTGGTTTTGTTGATTTCTTAAGAACATGTACTGTAGTTATTAAATTTTTACATAACAATATTTTTAATGAATTCCATACATGAAAATATGTAGGAATACATTTTTCTAAAATTTTCTAGGCAATTTTTATATTTTTAATAATTTTGGAAAAATCGGATAAAAAAGGATACCCATCAGAATCTTGAGCTCCAACTATCAGTGGTAGCTCTACCTTTGTCGACCAGCCTAGACAGTAGGTTCACTATCACCTAATGGTGGCCGATTGTCCCTAGCATCTCCCTATCCATATGAATTCTATCCATCTTAGATGGTACCTGATTTTTGCATAATTTCCGAATTTCCCTTCTTCAACTTTCAAATTCCCACCTTATTTTTTGCTAAATATGAGTTTGCATATGAAATATTGTAGAGATGTTTTCTTGATTTTTTGGAGACTTGGGAGTGTAAAATGAATTAATTTCTCTTTTCTCTAAATCTCAAACTTAAATATTATCTTAATTATATGATCAAACTCTCCAATTTATTAACATGGCCATTTCCTTTACACATGCCTATAATGAATATAATGTAGCTGCCTTTGTTGTTTTTTGGAATTGTTAAATTTTTTAATAAATTTACTTAGCTTATTTGGCCTAAAATACAATTATTCTAGTATTTTAGTTAATCACGAGTGTATATATATACGTAATAATTACGTATGACATATATATGTATATTTTACATGTTATTTTATGTCACATAATAATTTTATTATACATATAATTTATCTCTAAAAGTTTCAGAACTATGGAGTCTATTTTATGTGATTATAATAAATAATACGTAATACAATTAAATTACACTATTTAGCTATATTATTATTTTATTATATTTTTTAGTATTCAAGTCTATAAGGTGTCTTAACTAATATTTTGGATTTATTCATAAATTTTTAAATCATTTAGGTTAATTTCACCTATGCCTTAAATTGCTTGTTTGTTCAACTATGCGAGATTACAGGGTTCATAGTAATTAAACCTCGTCAAAGTCCTTCTATATGTCTAGCATCACAAAACTGGCGAACTTATTGGAGGAGTCATCTCAAGCCTTCTTCAATGCCTACCTAGACGCCTTATTCTTCGCTACAACCTTTCGCTTTTGCTTTAGTTGGGAGTCAGTTACTTTAGTTAGGCTTTAGTTGGGGTAAACGAGGACTCTTGCCTCTCAGGAGGAGTCGAAGACAACTCCTTCTTTGTAGGATGAGCCAACAAGATTGCATCCAAAACCATTGCATGTCGCTTATAAGATGTTTGATCGACTAATGTCTTCCCACTAGGGTGGACCTTCACAAAGGCTGCCTACCTCTTTTCCTCCTTCTAAGTCTCTTTTTTGCTTTGGAGATTTCCCTTATCCTTATAGGCTAGCTTCTTAACTACAAGACGGATAAATGAAGGTTAGTACAAGAGTGGAAAATGACTACATGCCAATTTAACTTTGTCGAGCATAAGTAAGGAAGAATCCTCATTACTCAACAACAATGGTCAGAAGGCTTACACGCATCTAGCTCGCTTCGATGCAATGAAGGATCCAAACATGATAGAGAACAAGAAGTGATACCTCTTAGCCACTTTTGCATCATTGCTCTTTCCACCCTTGGGAACAATTTACTGATCTGCTTAGAAAAGTACTTGTAGATGAGGTCTTTCAAGTTAATCATCTATTTGAACCTCAATACCATAGACGCTTCGATCTCCAAGACGACTTCGATTTCATTGGCCCCAAGAGTTTCGACGGCCCTTATATGAATGGGAGGAGTCTATCTCGTTCAGAAACTTATGTTGGAGGATAGCTCCAGTGCTCCACAACTATGAACTTCTCCTTCCAATGCTTCATGGAGGAGTCTACATTAATAAGCAAACTTATCGTCAAGATGGTTTTGCAGGTACATCTACCCATCCTGGCTGCTCTTCTACAAGAAGAGGTATCTAAATAGCTATGGTGTTGGTCGTACGATCAAACACTCATAAAGGGCTTGAAAGGCCTTAATAATCCTTTACCCATTAGGAAGGATTTAGGCAAGGTACAACCTACTATAGTTGAACAACCCCTTCTTATACTAGAGGAATTCAGTGAAGAGAAGTCGCATCTCAAATTCAAAACACTTCCCATAAACATAAAAGCATCTTCTTGAAATTAGAGTAACCTAGTCGTGCGTGTCGAGTACATGCAGTTCCATACTAGTCAGATTTCCGATGATGTAATTCCTCCAACAATAACTTATATCCCTATCTAAAATAATACTATAGTAACCGTTGGGGATCGAGTCAATGGTTAGCCTTAAGTAATTGTCTTTGGTTGATTTTTTGTCCTCCTTATCATTGGGATAAACATCCCTTAATAGGCTCTCGATACAAGTTACCTTATTTATTTCTACCTCCTGGTGCTGATACGTTAGAAGGACCCTTCGCCATTGCTAAATAAATAGCTTCCCTTTAGACTTTAGACTCAAATGAAGCCTACTCATAATTATTTAAGGTTGACATGGTCACAGTATGAAGAATTTGAAGAAAATTCAAAGAACTTGTTAGAAATCTAAATGAAATATTGTTGTGATGTGCAAAGAAAGTAGTTGGGTGCAAAAGTGAAGAATTGAAGCCTTTAAAGAGTATTTATAGGCTCAGAAAAGGGAAGAAAATGAATTGGCTATTTAGATCTCACTACATAACTTATAATTAGATTTGATAGCTAAGATCTCTCTAATGTAATGTTGTTAACCATATGCGTAACTACAATGATGTGGCTGTTGCTAAGTTGCATTAACTGTACATAGAAACATGCAGCAAAATAATAATTTGAAGAGTTTACCTTCTTAGATAAGCTTCGAGGATGTCCCCTTACCAGAGTTAGGGCAGTCTAAGGAATAAAGGATCCTATACACTAGGACATTAGGATAGTTCCAAAAGAAGAGGGAAACAGAGGGGGGGAGGGGGGAGGGGGGTGGGGGTGGTGGAGGGGAGGTGGAAGGAGGAACCTCATATAGCTTGGCTTATGGAAATAAGTCATCATTAATGACTAGTCCTTATCTAAGCATAAGCCTCATTAGAACAACTTGCATACTCCACCAACTTAGCATTAGCCCTAGTCAAAGTAGTTCGGCTATAGAACCCATCTAAAATTGGTGACGTCCAGATAGTTCTACTTAGGATGGTTCTTACCAAAAAACAACAACTTCTTAACCTAGCCTTCTTAGTACAAGCCAAGGTTAACATTGGCAACTTGCTTGGTCTAAATCAACTAGGCTCCAATGCTCAAGAAAAACACTATGGGTTTAAACAAAATGGTCTGTGTTTGCAACCACTCCATTGACCCAAAATTTCTGGTCACTGACAACAAGGATGCTTAGTGAGAGGTTTACGCTCTAACCATATGAAATAGTTCAACAATGTGTCTAAGGAACCCAACCAACCTCTGATTCTCTTGATTGACTTCTCATCGCCTATGCTTGCACATGGGGAGAAAGGAAGGTAATAAGGATCAAGGATCGATTACACGCTCCTAAGCCTCGGGGCTCTCTTAGATGGTCCACCGAGCTATCCAAGGTGAATTAAGCGCCGAGGAATAGTGTTTGCCTCAGTCCGATTTGCTGAGCTACTTTGCTCTCCAGATTATCTAAGATGTTGCCGAGATGATCAACCAGCGTGCCGAGCTAAACTCTCTACTAAACTATGGTCCAAGCGCCAAATCTGAATGCAGCAATCTTCACTATGCCGAAGCTAAGCGGAATTGTCAGGAGCCGACCATCCGAGGTCAACCCCAATGTGAGCTATCCCTAAACCAACCACTATCCAACCCCTTTTGATGCCAAACAAGCTTGAACCGAGGTCCACCCCTACCTGGACCACAATACTGTCAGAATTACAGTAAAAACGAGCGCGCATTGTCCTTTACTGACATCCGTATTGTCCTTTCTAACAAAGGACGTCCGTATTCTTTCTTTTGCACGATTTCATATTTTCCTTATAATTTTTTTTTTTTGTTTTTAACAAATAAGGATCATTCTTTTATAATTTTTGTAACTTAGGATTCGCTATAACGGGATGATATAAATACGGTCATATTGTAAAAGTCAAGGAGATCATAATACAGAGAATACATTGAACTTTTTTTTTTTTTACTCTCGAGCTAAGTGTCCCTCTTACCTTGAGCTACTCTTATATAGCTAATTCCAGCGTGGACTAGTAACGAGTGACCTTCAGTCATATTTGTGCATCATATCAAGTGTGATCTGAGCTCGTGTGAAGCATTAGTACGTCATATCCTTCGTCAGTGCATGGGAACCCCCTGCTCAACCTTTGACTATTATTTACTTTTCAAGCCATCTTACGACTTGGACCCACCCCTTTGGTTAAGCGTAATATCGGGTTCGTATGTTCATCCATGAGTCCGTATTATCTTAGTATCAGAGCTTGGCTACATTCAAAAATGGATTATGCTATTATGTTCTTTTAATAGTTTGTCACTGCTCTCGTATGATAGTGATTCTATTGTTAGCTTTGAAGTTTAGTAATGAGAAGTGTTTTGTACTTTATTTTCCCCTATTTTCGATACGCCAAAACAAAGTGTGGTTGACTGTGTGTTTATTGAGAAATTGTCATTGTGAAGTAAACATCAATGTTGGATTCAAGTGTACAAGAGACTTTGGGAAACCAAGAAAGTAGTACTCAACATGGCTAAAGGTAAGAAAAGAAAGAAGCTTTTTACCTGTGACTGCTTGGATAGGCTTATCAACATGGTAGCTAGCCTAGTAACTGTTATCCAAGAAGACAGATAACGAGTTAGAAATAGCTACACTAGAGAATGTAAGCAACAACAACAAGGCAATGGTCAGTTTGGCCTGGTTAATGCCCCAACTCGCCCACCCCGAGCTGAAGGAGTTGGTAAGGATGCTAGACGAAGGTTAGCGCTTGAAGAGATTAAGGAGGAGGTAGACAGAGTTGATGAGGCAGAGGAATACTACAAGCCTAACGAAAGAAATGTACAAGCCCCTAGAGTTGAAGGACTCAGGATGTGTATCCCAAGTTTTTCTAGAAGTGGTGATGCTGGAGACTACTTAGATTGGGTAAACAAGATTGAAAAGCAGTTTAAGTGTTTGACAATGCAAAGGTTAAACTTGCTGTGTTGGAGTTCACTAGTTATGCCGCCTTATGGTGGAAGAACTTGTAAGCTACCAAAAGAAGGGAAGGAGAACGAGAGATTAGAAGTTGGGATGATATAAAGAGAGTTACGTAGAGAAGGTTTGTGTCAAGCTATTATCTGCAAGATGCCTTTAAGAGACTATAAGAACTGAGATAAGGAGCATCAAGTGTGGACGCTTACATTAAAGAGTTCCAGATGCTAATAATCCGATGCGAAGTTGTGGAGCCAGAAGATCGAACTATATCTCGATTCATTGGTGGATTGAAGTATGAGATTAGAGATGTCCTAGAAACCATGGATGTTAGAATGCTCGATGATGCAATTTGAGCCACCCAAAGGATAGAAAGGTGCCGAACAGAAAAATTATGACCACTCGTCAATTGTCTTGGCAATAGTTGACCTGTTCCCAGCAGACCTGTGTGAACAGAATCGAGCAAGGTCACTGAGACTCAACCTTCTTAGATTACTTAAGCAAAGGAGAAGGAACCCTCGAGGAAGTTTAAGAAAGGCTAAAGTTTAGGGAAGAAGACGAATAAGATCAAGTATTTCAAATGCCAAGGATTTGAATACATGGCTGCTCAATGTCCGAACAGGCGAATGATGGTGATCAGAGGCGAGGCATTGATCGTAGAGGTTGATAATACAGATGAAGAAGTAGAGGAGCTGAAAGAGGAAGGACAAGTCGAGCTGTCCGATGAAGAAGTCATCTAAAGCGAAGAAGGCAACTTCATGCCTACCGCTCTAGTATTGAGGAGGATGATGAGTGTTAGTCCTGTACTTGANGACATTAGGATGTTTACGTTGGGAGGGGGAGACGGAGGGGGGGAGGGGGGAGGGGGGTGGGGGTGGTGGAGGGGAGGTGGAAGGAGGAACCTCATATAGCTTGGCTTATGGAAATAAGTCATCATTAATGACTAGTCCTTATCTAAGCATAAGCCTCATTAGAACAACTTGCATACTCCACCAACTTAGCATTAGCCCTAGTCAAAGTAGTTCGGCTATAGAACCCATCTAAAATTGGTGACGTCCAGATAGTTCTACTTAGGATGGTTCTTACCAAAAAACAACAACTTCTTAACCTAGCCTTCTTAGTACAAGCCAAGGTTAACATTGGCAACTTGCTTGGTCTAAATCAACTAGGCTCCAATGCTCAAGAAAAACACTATGGGTTTAAACAAAATGGTCTGTGTTTGCAACCACTCCATTGACCCAAAATTTCTGGTCACTGACAACAAGGATGCTTAGTGAGAGGTTTACGCTCTAACCATATGAAATAGTTCAACAATGTGTCTAAGGAACCCAACCAACCTCTGATTCTCTTGATTGACTTCTCATCGCCTATGCTTGCACATGGGGAGAAAGGAAGGTAATAAGGATCAAGGATCGATTACACGCTCCTAAGCCTCGGGGCTCTCTTAGATGGTCCACCGAGCTATCCAAGGTGAATTAAGCGCCGAGGAATAGTGTTTGCCTCAGTCCGATTTGCTGAGCTACTTTGCTCTCCAGATTATCTAAGATGTTGCCGAGATGATCAACCAGCGTGCCGAGCTAAACTCTCTACTAAACTATGGTCCAAGCGCCAAATCTGAATGCAGCAATCTTCACTATGCCGAAGCTAAGCGGAATTGTCAGGAGCCGACCATCCGAGGTCAACCCCAATGTGAGCTATCCCTAAACCAACCACTATCCAACCCCTTTTGATGCCAAACAAGCTTGAACCGAGGTCCACCCCTACCTGGACCACAATACTGTCAGAATTACAGTAAAAACGAGCGCGCATTGTCCTTTACTGACATCCGTATTGTCCTTTCTAACAAAGGACGTCCGTATTCTTTCTTTTGCACGATTTCATATTTTCCTTATAATTTTTTTTTTTTGTTTTTAACAAATAAGGATCATTCTTTTATAATTTTTGTAACTTAGGATTCGCTATAACGGGATGATATAAATACGGTCATATTGTAAAAGTCAAGGAGATCATAATACAGAGAATACATTGAACTTTTTTTTTTTTTACTCTCGAGCTAAGTGTCCCTCTTACCTTGAGCTACTCTTATATAGCTAATTCCAGCGTGGACTAGTAACGAGTGACCTTCAGTCATATTTGTGCATCATATCAAGTGTGATCTGAGCTCGTGTGAAGCATTAGTACGTCATATCCTTCGTCAGTGCATGGGAACCCCCTGCTCAACCTTTGACTATTATTTACTTTTCAAGCCATCTTACGACTTGGACCCACCCCTTTGGTTAAGCGTAATATCGGGTTCGTATGTTCATCCATGAGTCCGTATTATCTTAGTATCAGAGCTTGGCTACATTCAAAAATGGATTATGCTATTATGTTCTTTTAATAGTTTGTCACTGCTCTCGTATGATAGTGATTCTATTGTTAGCTTTGAAGTTTAGTAATGAGAAGTGTTTTGTACTTTATTTTCCCCTATTTTCGATACGCCAAAACAAAGTGTGGTTGACTGTGTGTTTATTGAGAAATTGTCATTGTGAAGTAAACATCAATGTTGGATTCAAGTGTACAAGAGACTTTGGGAAACCAAGAAAGTAGTACTCAACATGGCTAAAGGTAAGAAAAGAAAGAAGCTTTTTACCTGTGACTGCTTGGATAGGCTTATCAACATGGTAGCTAGCCTAGTAACTGTTATCCAAGAAGACAGATAACGAGTTAGAAATAGCTACACTAGAGAATGTAAGCAACAACAACAAGGCAATGGTCAGTTTGGCCTGGTTAATGCCCCAACTCGCCCACCCCGAGCTGAAGGAGTTGGTAAGGATGCTAGACGAAGGTTAGCGCTTGAAGAGATTAAGGAGGAGGTAGACAGAGTTGATGAGGCAGAGGAATACTACAAGCCTAACGAAAGAAATGTACAAGCCCCTAGAGTTGAAGGACTCAGGATGTGTATCCCAAGTTTTTCTAGAAGTGGTGATGCTGGAGACTACTTAGATTGGGTAAACAAGATTGAAAAGCAGTTTAAGTGTTTGACAATGCAAAGGTTAAACTTGCTGTGTTGGAGTTCACTAGTTATGCCGCCTTATGGTGGAAGAACTTGTAAGCTACCAAAAGAAGGGAAGGAGAACGAGAGATTAGAAGTTGGGATGATATAAAGAGAGTTACGTAGAGAAGGTTTGTGTCAAGCTATTATCTGCAAGATGCCTTTAAGAGACTATAAGAACTGAGATAAGGAGCATCAAGTGTGGACGCTTACATTAAAGAGTTCCAGATGCTAATAATCCGATGCGAAGTTGTGGAGCCAGAAGATCGAACTATATCTCGATTCATTGGTGGATTGAAGTATGAGATTAGAGATGTCCTAGAAACCATGGATGTTAGAATGCTCGATGATGCAATTTGAGCCACCCAAAGGATAGAAAGGTGCCGAACAGAAAAATTATGACCACTCGTCAATTGTCTTGGCAATAGTTGACCTGTTCCCAGCAGACCTGTGTGAACAGAATCGAGCAAGGTCACTGAGACTCAACCTTCTTAGATTACTTAAGCAAAGGAGAAGGAACCCTCGAGGAAGTTTAAGAAAGGCTAAAGTTTAGGGAAGAAGACGAATAAGATCAAGTATTTCAAATGCCAAGGATTTGAATACATGGCTGCTCAATGTCCGAACAGGCGAATGATGGTGATCAGAGGCGAGGCATTGATCGTAGAGGTTGATAATACAGATGAAGAAGTAGAGGAGCTGAAAGAGGAAGGACAAGTCGAGCTGTCCGATGAAGAAGTCATCTAAAGCGAAGAAGGCAACTTCATGCCTACCGCTCTAGTATTGAGGAGGATGATGAGTGTTAGTCCTGTACTTGAAGACGAATAGAGAGAAAATCTCTTCCATATTGGGTATAAGGTGAATGAATCATTATGCGTGTTGATTGTAGACAGTGGGAGCTACACCAATGCAGACTCTACATTTATGGTCTAGCAGCTGAAATTACCGACCTTGACCTATCCAAAACCTTATAAGCTTCATTGGCTAAGTGATAGGGGAGCCCTATAAGTGAACAAGCAGATGTCTGTATCGATCTGCATTGGTAAGTATCAAGATGATGTGCTCTGTGATGTACTGCCCATTAGTACGTCCTACATCCTACTTGGATGACCATGGATGTTTGGTCGAGCAGTTATGAATGATAGCAGGAGGAATACATGTTCAGTGGAGCATGAAGGAAGAAGGATAAAATTGAGCCTCATGACTATCGAATAGGTAAAAATCATGCAGTTCCAGCTTAGCCGAACCTTGAAGAAAGAGGCTTTGGTACTGACCCGAGCTGAGCTAAAATGAAAAATAAAGCTAGAGGGACCTACCTATCTGTTTGTTAGGAGGCTTCTAGAGATGAGACTCGGGGAGGAAGAGCTACTAACTAAGGTAAAAACCCTACTGGAGGACTTTGTCGATTTGTTTCTAGAGGAGCTACTGAAGGGTTTACCTCTAATCCAAGGCATCGAGGATGTGATCAACTTGTAACCAGGGGCCGCTATGCCAAACAAGCTTACTTATAGACTGAACCTTGAACAGGCTGTCGAGCTGCAGAGGCAGGTAGACAACTTTGTAGAGAAAGGGTACGTGCACGAGTCCTCGAGCCCCTACATTATATGAACCTTATTAGTACCAAAGAAAGATGGGTCTTAGAGGATGTGTGTGGATAGCCGAGCCATCAATCGAATCACTATCAAGTATAAGTATCCCATACCTAAGCTAGATGACATGCTAGACGAGTTAAATGGAGCAAGAGTGTTTCCTAAAATCGATCTCAAATCTAGATATCATCATATTTGAATGCGCGAAGGCGATGAGTGAAAGACCGCCTTCAAGACATGACATGGTTTGTATGAATGGCTTATAATGCCATTTGGGCTATTGAATGTGCCGAGTACATTCATGCGACTTATGAATCATGTGCTCTGAAAGTTACTAGGAAAGTTTGTTATGGTTTTTCTGATGACATCCTAGTATACAGTCCTGACCTAGAGACGCACTAAGAGCATTTCCGATAAGTGATTGCAAAACTTTGAGTTGAACAGCTCTACACCAATCTAAAAAAGTATGATTTTTTCCAATCCGAGGTGATCTTCTTGGGATTTGTTGTGAGTAGAGGTGGCATCTGAGTTGATGAGGAGAAGGTAAGAGTGATTATAGAATGGCCTGAGCCGACCTGTTCTTCCAACATGAGAAGTTTCTATAACCTGGCATCATTTTATCATCGATTCATAAAGAATTTCAGTACGATTGTGGCCTCACTTACTGAACTCTCTAAGAAGAATGTTGAATTTAGATGGGGTGAGAAAGAGAGGAGGAGTTTTGAAGACGTGAAGGAGAAGTTAACTACAGCCTTTATCTTAGCTCTTTCAAGCTTTGACAAGGTATTTAAGGCAGTATATAACGTGTCTGGACTAGGCATAGGTACTGTGCTGATGCTGGAAGGCCGACTTATTGCTTATTTCAATGAGAAACTTCAAGGAGCCACACTCAACTACTCCGTTTACGATAAAGAGTTCTACTCCTTAATTCAAGCCTTAATGGTGTGGCAACACTACGTGCTGCCCAAGGAATTTGTGATCTACACTGATCATGAATCCTTAAGATATCTAAAGAGCCAACTGAAGTTGTCCTAAAGATAAGCCAAGTAAGTTGAGTTCATGGAGGGTTTTTCTTATGTCGTAAAATACAAGAATGAAAAGAGCAATGTAGTGTTCAACGCCTTATCGAGATGACATACCCTTCTGACCGAACTGCAAACGAGGCTACTTGAGTTTACAATCATCAAGAATTTATATGTTAAGGACCCACACTTTGGTCCTATCTATGTTCGATGTGAGGAAGGACGGACGTTAGATGGCTATCACAGGGAGGATGGATACTTATTCAAGAAGAAAAGGCTATATATCTCGACCTGTTCTACATGAGAACTGCTAGTGCGCAAGGCGCATGGAGGGGGATTGACAGGATACTTTGGCCAACGCCAAACTTATGAGGTATTATCCTTTAGATTCTTTTTGCTAAGAATGAAGAGAGATGTTTGATCTATGCTAGAAAGATGTGTGATATGTCAAAAAGTGAAGAGTCGAGCCGAACAAGGATACTACCAACCTTTGTCGATCCCAACTAAACCATGGTCCGAGCTGAGTATGGACTTCATGTTAGGATTATCGAGGACGTCCCAAGGAAAGGACTCCATCATGGTAGCTGTAGATCAATTTAGTAAGATGGCACATTTCGTGCCCTGTTCCAAGACTAATGATGCTTCGACTATCTCTTTTCTTTTCTTGCAAGAGGTGATTAAGCTTCACAGCTTGCCTAAAACCATAGTTTTAGATCAAGACCCCAAGTTCATGAGCCACTTTTGGAGGACACTTTAGAGGCAATTGGGAACCAAGTTATTGTACAACACGTCCTACCATCCACAGATCGATGAGCAGACCGTAGTTGTCAACCAAACTGTGGAGACTTTGTTATGAGTAGCTGTCGGATGAAACATGGTCGATTGAGATATGTGTTTGCCAATCATTGAATTCACATACAATCAAACTGCCCACAGCATCAGAAACATGTCTCTATTCAAAGTCGCTTATGGGTTCAACCCCGAACTGCCATTGGATCAAGTACCCCAGCCAATGCTTGATGAAGATCGGCCAGCCGTTGAGAGAGTTGAGGCCATCAAGGCCATGCACCAGAAGGTTGTATAACAACTGGTTCGAGTTGCTATTAAGCTTGAGAAACGAAGTGAGGATGGAAGAAGAGAGAATTTCGACCAAGCGATTTAGTTTGGATACACCTTAGTAAGGAACGATTCTCAAACTTGAGGAAGAGTAAGTTCTCTCTTAAAGCTGATGGACCTTTCAGAGTGTTTGAAAAGATCAATTTTAACGCCTATAGGATCGAATTACTTGAAAGATACGGAGTGTCAGACTCTTTTAACATTGCCGACCTTTAACCTTACACTCCTGAAGATGAGTAAATTGGATCTAAACTAGATTTGATCTCAAATTTCAAACAACCTGGAGGGGATGATATGGATCAAGGACCGATTATAAGCTCCCAAGCCTAAGGGCTCTCTTAAATGGTTTGCCAAGCTATCCGAGGTAAGTTAGGTGCTGAGGAGTAGTGCTTGTCCCAATCCGATCTACCGAGTTACTTTGCTCTCTATACCATCCAAGATGTTATCAAGGTGATCAACTAGTATGTCGAGCCGAGCCCTCTATTAAACAGTAGTCCAAGCGCCAAATCTAAATGCAGCAATCTCCACTATGCCAAGGTCGAACGAAACTGTCAGGAGCCGACCATCCAAGGTTAACCCCAATGTGAGCTATCCCTAAACTAACCATTGTCTAGCCCCTTCTGACGCCAAACAAGCCTGAATCGAGTTCCACCCCTACTCGGGCCATACTGCTGTTAGAATCATAGCAAAAATGTGCGTGCACTGTCCTCTACTGACATCCATATTATCCTTTTTGACAAAGGATGTTCGCGTTCCTTCTTTTGCATGATTTCATATTTTCCTTATAAATTATTTTTTTGTTTTTAGCAAATAGGAACCATTCTTTTGTAATTTCTATAACTTAAGATTTGCCATAACGGGATGATATAAATATCGTTATATTGTAAAAGTCAAAGAGATCGAAATACAGAGAATACACTGAACTTTTTTTTTTTACTCTCGAGCTAAATGTCCCTCTTACTCTTAAGCGACTCTTACTCTTGAGCTATTCTTATCTAGCTTATTCGAGCGTGGATTAGTGGCGAGTGACCTCTGATTATACTTGTTCGTCATATCAAGTGTGATTTGATCTTGTATGAGGCGTTAGTGCGTCATATTTGTCGTCAGTGCATGGGAGCCCCCTACTTAACTTTCAACTATTATTTACTTTTCAAGCCATTTTGCGGCTTGGACTCACCCTTTTAGTTACGCATGATATCAGGTTCATATGTTCATCCACGAGTCCATATTAAAAGGGGTGAGCAAGTGTTGATAGGAGATTTTGAATATGAATTTCTTAAGCCTATTCTAACCTAAGTAAGCCTTAGGTCAATTTATTTTAGCTCATAATCAACGTATGTCCATCACCACTAACTTGTCTCAATCTATAAAACGACCTGTATGAAGCTCCTTTAGACAATAAATTAGAAGTTACCTTAAGGTTGAGCTCTTTCTTTTAAAGGTCATCAACATTATGGTCATACCATCATCTTGGAGAGTACGATCAACTTACAAAAGAGTGTGAGCCTAGGCTAAGAACATAAGACTAAGGGCATACTATAGGTAATAATGGATAAAGTTTCTTGACTCGATCAATAGTATGATTCCCATATTCTCAGGCCTCCACAACCACTACAATGCCCACTCTTTACTTAGTGGGCACATATTAGCTCCATTATGGCAATGTAGTCCATAGTTTCTCAATGGCTCACCATTATAAACAGAGGCACCTCACCCACGGTAAAGGAACTTCACTCACTCAGATTCTCAAGCTCTCTAGTGTTCTTGCTTCCTTATGCATTTATATTCTCTTCCAACAATCTCTAACTTAAGTATCAAAATAATTACGTCAAATAACGCTCATGCACCTTTCATTGTGACTAGTTTTCTTGGCCCACTTATTGACACTCTAAGGCCCAACACTTCTCAATCAACTCTATTAATAGAATCCTAGAGACGACAAGACCATATTATCAAATTAAATTTATATATAAACCTATTAGACTCAAATGTGAAAAGATAATCCAAGAATACGAAATCTTCCTCCGGTTCATGTTTTTCAATTTCATGTGGGGGAAAAACGAACAGTCTACCTACGTAGAACGGTCTTCCGGTTTAATGGGCTTATAGAGTAAAGCCCAACTGAATGGTACCATCTTATAATCTTTCTTCATGCCATAAAGGCCCAAGTTTCATTTCTGTAGGTTAAGGTAAGGGTTTTATATTTTGGGTATGGAATACGTAGAAAATTTGCCTGTGTCTTCCGCGAGCTGACTCTGCTTCAACAATGGTTAGTTCTCCAGAACCCTAGCTCCACTTTGCCTTTCTGCCTTAGGGTTTTTCTATAGTGTGAATACAATGTGCCTGTGATATGTGTTATTGTTTGTTTAGGATTTGAATCTGTATTTATTTATTTTTTTTCAATTCGGCTTGCAAATTACATAATCCTTGATCTTTCCTTATGTTCTCGTTTAATTACCATGGAAAGTTAATACTTCTTGCGGAACAAATAAAGTACGAAGTTTGGTGTTGTATGATAATGAAATGTGCATGTCTAGGGCTCTACCGAGATGAACATTAGCACTAACGTCGAAATTCTGAGACAATTATGTAATGAGATGTAATTAGAGTGACCTCCTTTTAAGTGGAAGTTCTTATGCATTTCAATAAAAATGTGGAAACCTTTTTTTTATGCAGATTATATATATTTCCTGTTGATAGGGTTATTTTAGCTCTTTAATTACTGGAAAAAAATACAGAAGGAATTTCTTGCGCAATTCTCTGTGAATGATAATTGTGGTTGTTGATTCTAATTTTCAGCACATGCTGGACTCTTTGAATTTTTGGGTTTATAATGCCAATTATGATTTTGTTAGTCTCCTTTTACAATAATGTCTAATGATATTGAAGTTTGTTGAACACATGATATACATCTTTTGAGGACTTAGCACTCTCTCGTGGTTGCCTTTAATTTGCTATAGGATTTAATAGTATGACATAGCATTTGTATGGCTCGTTATCACTTTTTTGATTCTGTATGGTTGGTCATGAAGTTTGTGCTTCATTTATGCCATGATATAGTTGTGCATTGGGCATGCCTTGCCTCATTGTTTATTTCTTCAGTGATTCCATTGGAGGTGATATATACGCACAGAAGAGCACACACCGCAAACATGGTGAACCTCTTTTTTGATATTCTGTTTATTTTTGTTTAAAGTTGCAACCATCCACTTGAAATATATTATGATTTGAAATACAATGATGCCATCTATTATTGGTTGAAAAATCTTATCTTGTTGCAGGAGTATGTCAAGACACAGAAGACGAAGGCTTACTTCAAGCGGTTTCAGGTCAAATACAAGAGAAGGAGAGGTATCCTATGCTATTTCAGTATAAAGGATAATGTTTTATGGATTTCTGTTTAGTTTAATTTGATATTGTGGTTTATTTGACATCTCAGAGGGGAAGACTGATTATCGGGCCAGAATTCGTCTCATTAATCAGGATAAGAACAAATACTATACGCCAAAGTACCGATTCATCGTGCGATTTACTAACAAAGATATAATTGCCCAAATAACTTGTGCTAGTATTGCTGGTGATATGGTTCTTGCTGCTGCCTATTCTCATGAGCTGCCTCATTATGGGCTTGAAGTTGGTCTAACAAACTATGCTGCTGGTATATAAATACTTATTTGTCATATGCCCCTATCTTGTGTCTTGAGAAACAAACCAATTATTCATTGAGCTTTGAGCCTTTATTATGTTCCATTAATAATTTTATTTGACTTTTCTTGTACAACTAGCTTATTGCACTGGGCTCCTCCTTGCCTGCCGAGTTTTGAAGATGCTTGAAATGGACAGTGAATATGAGGGTAATGTGGAGGTAATGCCCTATAGTGCTGATATTTGATTGAGTTTGCTTTATCTTCTTGTGTATGATTGATTAAGAGATATTCGTTCTGATAGGCAACTGGGGAGGATTACTCAGTTGAACCTGGTGAGACCAGAAGGCCCTTCCGTGCTCTTCTTGATGTGGGTCTTGTGAGAACAACTACTGGAAACCGTGTGTTTGGTGCTCTCAAGGTATTATTGTTTCTTTTATTTTATCTTTTGGATTCATCTTAAGCATAATGTGTTTTTAAATATAAATTCAATAGATGCTGTCTTGATCAGCTGGTTGTCTGCTTTTATTTTGTACATCATGCATTTAAAATATGTAATTTAATACTTAGGAATTTCGAGATGCAGGGAGCATTGGATGGTGGTCTAGATATTCCTCACAGTGACAAGAGATTTGCTGGGTTTTCAAAGGATAGCAAGCAACTTGATCCTGAGGTTCATCGCAAGTATATCTATGGTGGCCATGTTGCAGCATACATGAATGTAAGGCTTGTCAGGGAGCTTTTATTTCAAACGAGTATAATTATTACCTTTTGGAAGTGTTAAGTAATTTCTGATGTGGAAAGTGCATAACCCTTTTCTTTGATTCTCTCTCCTAATTTTTTCAGACTTTGATGGAGGATGAACCTGAAAAATATCAATCTCACTTTAGTGAATACATTAAGAGAGGAATCGAGGCAGATGGTTTTGAAGCCTTTTACAAGAAAGTTCATGCAGCCATCCGTGCTGACCCTACTATGAAGAAGTTGGAGAAGCCAGAACCGAAGGAGCATAAGAGGTAAGACAATTCACTCAATTAGTTGGGATGTGTCTTGCTGCTTGCTGTCCCATTATATTATTTGTTTGGATCAGTGAACGCGTAATCAACCTTCTTTGAGACACTATGCAAGCTATGACTGTACTGTGTTATTTTATTTTATTTTATTTTTTCTTCTTCTGAATTTATCACATCCAGCGATTACAAGAGAAAGCTTCCCCATCTACAGCTGTGATTTAGAACCTTGGACATACTGTGATTTCATGATTAGCATTTTGTCAAATTTAGCATGTTACTTAGATAGCTTAGAGAATCAGGTATGTCACATTATTAAATTCTGATACGCATTTTCAGTGAAATCCTTCTTACTCATATATAGTGTGCCCTCTCCTGGCCTGTGCAGATTATGTCATGATGTAGCTTTGCTTTATAAAAGTTGGTAGTTGGTGGCATTCCCTTGTATATTAGTGGATATTGGTTTACTCTTATAGCGGCAAATATGTATTTTCTTTCAACAGGTTCAACTTGAAGAAACTGACATATGATGAAAGGAAGCAAATTCTGATTGCACGCTTGAATGCCCTCAATGCAGCTGCTGGAAATGATGAAGACGAGGATGATGAGTAAAATATAATAGATGGACTTGTTTTCACTGCCTAGGCTATTTCTATATTGTTATGCTGTTTTTTTCCTCCTTTGATGTTAAAATTTGGTTTCTATTTTTTCCCCCCCTTTTCAGCTCAGATTTTCTTGCCTTTTTAGTGTAAAATTTTTTGTTGAACGTTACATTAAGCCGGAATTCCAATTTTGAGTCACAATTTTATTTACATATTCTTATTCTAAGAGTGAATCATATTGCGTAAGCTCATTTAACATGTTGCTGCGTGTTTTATTTCTTTCTATATGGCATGGTGCAACAACTGCTTGATAATGTTTAGAAAATCAGAGTGACGACAGAATATGTTGCACAACTTTGGTGTGCCATTTGCTTGTTGACGCAGGCTGCTGGTGCTTGCAAGCCACTAAGTTCATTAACCCTAGCCGCTGGGTGCATGGGCACGCAACTCACTAGGGCTTGAACATGAGCAACGGGGAACTTGAATGTGGCACAGCTATTTCTCATTAAAACGGCCCACCAGGGTTGCAATCACACGATACATATGTTGGCAAACCTGTGCCATTTAGATTGTGAATCATACACATTTGAGATCACCGACATGTCTAGCAAGAGGTTGCTTAGGTGGGGTGCTTGGACGGCATGCCCGGTTGGGTTGGTCGTGGGGTTAGGGATTGGTAGCATGGTGTTTTGGGGGCTAGATTTGCAAAGTTAGGGAGGGAGAAAAGCGCGGGGAATCATCTTGTAGGCTGGACTTTTGTTTGTAGGGCACGCACCCCATAGCTGTCTTGTAGGCTGGATTTTTGTGTCTAGGCCATGCTCTTCATAGCTGCCTTGTAGGTTGGATTTTTGTTTCTAGGAAATACCCTTCATAGCTTCCCTGGAGCTAGTTATGATCTGAAAAAGAAAAGAAAAATTGAGCAATTGACGGCGAGAACCAAGGGCAAAATAACTGGCATACCTATATCACAAGAGTAGCACCTATTTATTCCTTCGTTTCCACCATTCGTCACTTATGATCACCTCTCACTTACAGTTACCCGCTCAGTGAAATGCACTCGTTAAGCTTACCCAAAAAAAAAAAAAAAAACAGAAGAAATGCACTCGTTGATACTTAATGTAAATCCTATTGGCACACGTTAGATATTGTAATAACAAAATACAACAAATTCTAACAGTCACATGACTTAAAACGACAACAGAAATATTATCGAGTTTCAAAGGCATATACCAAACGAAGAAATATATCTGCAGTTTCGTTTACTCGATTGAATTTTTTTAAGCTCGACATATTGGATTAACTGAAACTAATGTATGGAAAGGGCTTATTGGATGGCATCTGCTTTTAGTTTTACTTGATCCTATTTTATTTCTGTGGCATAAGTAATATATTTTTGTGTGATATATACATACACACACACCTACATATTTATCTCGTATACTATACCCCCTTTAAGGAAGGAATGGCTATAAATGTTGCGATACATGATATGCTATCTTAACACTAGTATGTGTTTTGCTACATTTTGATAGCACACTATGTGATGAGTCGTTTGTGGCCAAATTCTTCAGGGTTGGAAGTTGGAACGAGCGCCAGGTATACTGCGATGATTGTTTTTCTTCACCAAAATGGTAATCAAAGAACTAGGGTTTCTGCTCATGGCAAATTAAGATGATGCTCACTCAGGTATATTCCTCTTCTTGGTGGTAGGAGGTTGGGGTGATATAAAGAGATGTAGTTTGAAGCGTAGCGTGAGTCAGCTACAAACGGGTCCACAAACAACTCAACCTTATCCAGCGCCAACCAATAGATTCCCTCTCTTTCTTTCACATCCAAATCCAAAAACGCATCCTCCTTTCCTACCAGTCTCTGCTTCATACAATTGACATGTGATATTTCTAATCAAACAAACTCAACCTATCATCCATCATCTTCTTCGACATCATCATGGCACATTCAACATCATCCACAGCAGCCACCATCGTCACTTCCACCTACTCCACAACATCATACCACAAAAATACCCGGGTGGCTTCTCTTGGGTGCATAAGCACCTCTTCTAGCTCTCAATCTCATCATGGCTCTGAATCTCATTCTATCTCCATCTCGCACCACAAAGCGACAGCCAATCGTAGGTATGTATGTTTAAGGATGGTTTAGCTCTGCTCAATACCACGTGCATTGCATGGTATTTGATGAATAGGTTTCATTCTTGTCGGTTTTTGCATTACAACCTTCCAACTATCACTCGGGATATCGCGATATCTTTCATGTTAATGCTCAAACATAATGCAGGATTGTCGCATTGGGTTTGGCGGGTGCAATGGTAGGGTCAATCTGGCATGAACAGAGTGCATTTGCTGCAGGTAGAAGGCCACCGCCACCACCGCCCGAAGAGAAGAAGGACCCAAATATAAGTGGTGTTCAGGCAAAGGTATTGGCAAGTAAGAAGAGGAAGGAAGCCATGAAAGAATCCATAGCCAAGTTAAGGGAGAAAGGCAAGCCTATTGGCCCTTCATCAGCTGAATGATCTCTTCCTATCTCGAGTACACCGTGTTAGAAAAAAAACAAGATGGGGAAAAGAGAAGCTGTAATTGCAATGGGACCTATAAATATGCTAAATCGTTCTTTTTATAACATATATTTAGCTCTGCTGATGATCGACATGCTTTTCTTATTTTTCTTTATATATATATATATATATATTTTTGGATTTTATTGAATGATCTGAATGTCATACTAAAAGGGAGCTCGGAGAGGTAATGGTCTCACTATAATCATGAGTGATCGCAATCGTAGAGGGGGAGTGTAGTCTCCTCGCACGCTAGACGGTAGGAAATGGTAATTTTGATAAACACATGGAACAACGGTTTTCGGGTTTTTAAAATAGCATATGTTTATCTTATATACTTAAAAAATGTTGGATAATAAACTTTTCTTTTTAATATAATAAGTGGAAAACACACTCGTGTTACAAAATTTATAATATTGAAATGGGTAATTTGTTTTTCTTTTTTTTTTTTCCGACCATATTACTGCTTTTCATATTTTTAATTAAAAACACATCTATACAACTCATCATTATTTATTTGATATCTTAAGTAATTTAATTTTATTAAAAATTTTAAATATCATATATATGTTAATGCACACTTTTGCATTTGTTCTAAAGAACTTTGAATTTGAATTCAATATCTACATTCAATTATAAAGCAATTTATCCATATTCACAATTAGCTTCTTGTGGATATTATAGTTATTCATACCCATGTTTTTACTAAAAATTTTAATTATTATAAATATGCGAATGCACACTTTTACATTTATTCAAAAGATCTCTAAATTTGAATTCAACTTTCAAATTCAACCATAGAGTGATTTATCTATATCCACCGTTAACTTATCGTAATTATAAGAGTTATCTACACTTATATTATTAATTAAAAGAGATTTATGGGGAAAACTAACCGAGAGAGATGGAAAGTAAAATTGAGAAAAATGTCAATTTTATCCATATATAAAATATTTAATAAGTTATTTAAGTGTTGTTTTTTTATTTTATAATTTCCAATTAGAGGCCTAATTAGTAATTTTAAAAGGATTGGTTACGTAAGCCTCTTCTAATTTTAATAATATAGATATTAAGTCAATCTTTTGTATTAATTTATAATTACAATTATTTTCTATATCAATATCACTCTATTTATTGTGAATTAACTATTGAAGTATCAAATTAATAAAGAAAATCCTAGTCTAATAATGAATTGAGCTCCAAAATGTAAAGTATATCATGATAAACGGTTAACTGCGTTGAAGGAGAAACATTATGGAGTGTCACATTTTTCGAGAGGTATAATTATCCCCTTTTAGAAGTTTTGGATATTCTTATAAGTTTGATGTTTTCACTATAATTTATCCTATTTGGTAATATCTAACATGGTAAGCTACACTTTATCTTTGTTTTCACCATCATTCACTTTACATACTTGTGTTCTCATCAATAGCCCTATTTCCATTTTCGACACCTTGTATACCTGTATATATTACCCTATTATGTAGTTTCTAGTGAGCTTTTTTTTTTTTTTTTTTTTGTTCTTTTTGGGTTAAATTTAGCGAGCCTTTAGCTTTTAACATGAGCAACGTATATCCAATCTTTCTCCTCCACTTGTGGAATTGAAAATCAGAAGCCTCAAATCCAAACCATAAAAGCTAAATTGAATATCATAAAATTTTCCCTTACAAGAGCCTCATTTTTCCTCTCGTGCTGAGCAAAATGCAACAAGTTTTTTTGTTTTTTTTTGGTAATACTTCGGTTTCAATAAAACACTAACTATCATGAGTCTCACAAATTCAAACGGTTTTCCGAATTTGGACCTGTACCAAACAATGCTAGGGCCTTTTTGTTAGGAGCCTTTCAAATTCTATGGCCATTGTTTGTAGTTTGTATCCATCTGCCAACCTTTCTGCCGCCGCATCCCTATGCAAGAGTAGTAGAGGAAATGAGTTTGCTCTCTTCTATTAGGGTACATAGCAAGTATGACTTTGTGAAAGGAGGGCTTGGATGGGTCTATATAGAACTGATTCCATGTGTAGGTGTACTATGCAGCCAAAATTAAAATAAAGGGATCTAGCCCCTTCATGTTGCACCTCATACAACTAATCCTCAATAATTGAAGCAGAGGGATTTACTTATACACATAGTCTTATAAACCTAACCATTCTCACCATTTAAGGTGTATTTGTCAACCCTAGGACAAGTTGAATGGATTCTCTTATTTTCCTGGAGAGTTTATTCTAGAAGTAGCTCTTGAGCTCATACCCACATAACTATTCAATTGAAAAATTTTGAGGATGCTTTAGAATTTGCTTCCCACTTTCTTATTATAGGGAATTATCTATTGATAAACCATGATTTGATCTAAGTCATCTTCTTCAAATCATGAAGGGAATTGTACAAAATGTAGCTCTCCTTGCTGATCGTTGTGGAACCCTTAGAAAACTTCAAAAGATCATGTAATTTAAAGTAGAGTAGTCCATACTGCCTTGAAACTATAAGATATTATTTGCTCATTGTATATTTATAACTAGTAAGAACATGAGAAACTCAAAATATTACTATTAAAATTACAAATTTTATAAATAATCCTCGAACTTTTATATTTCACCAATTTGCAAAATAATAAAATCTCCAAAAATATTTGTAAAAGCTTTAGAACTTATTATTCTTAACTTACCTGAATTCACTTATAAACCATCTAATCTACTATTGTCACTCTCATCCCAATCTAGAAGTCCAAGCCAAACAAACAACTAAAATTCTAAAATCTTAATAGAACATAGTTATTGAAATTACGATTCTACTCGTACCTTTTCAGAATTTTACAATTTTATGAGTTTTTTTTTTAAGTTAAATTATGTATAAAATCATTTTAGTATAAATTCATGGTAAAATTATGATTTTAGGTATGCAATTCTATAAGCTAAATATTCTAGTAGTCTATATAATTCTACACAATTATGTGCCATTCTACGCGATTCTATATAACTCTACTTGATTTGAGTTTAAAGAGCTATCAAAATTAAGAAAAAGTACTACACTTCTACTATGAGCAAGTCAATCAAATTATGAGTGAAATGACACTATATTTGCTCTTTAACTTGAATTGATTTTACCATTTAAGATCTCTCATAGAGGATGGAGAGTCATGGCCTATTAGAATAGAACTAAAGATGATTTGCATATTCATGATATTAATATTATTAAAGACAAAGTACGGGTCAATGCTTCAAGGGATTTGGAATAAGATAATATAAATATTTTTAATAGTAGCACTAATAATAGGTTAGTAATAATGATAATGATTATGTTTATGAGAGCTTATAGTAGTTTTTTTATGATGACAAGATAGTTAATAAACAATATTTTATTTTAGTTTAATATTTTATCATAATAATTTATGTTATAATGTATTTATGTCAATACTTATATATATATATATTAGTTTTATGCATCAGTATAATAGTTTATACTTAATTATTTTTATTATAGCTTATAATATGACCAAATTCTATGTTGAATTTCTTTATTTACATCATGTGTCACAATTTTTTTATGATTTTTAGTTTTTAAAAACTAATTTACATAAGTTGTAGAAATTTACGTCTCTATATTTTAATTTTACGTTACAATAACCCTTGGCGATTCTAAGTAAAATTGCATGGTGACAACCTTGCAACAAGGTGGATCATAAAACCTAATACAATCTACTATGTAAACACATACAACTGCAACAATCATACACAAGCCAATAGATTACTAAATGCAACTAATAACCATTTAATTTAATATATTTAGTTAAGTTTGTACAACCGTGATGAATACAAAAATTGTAATTCGAAACACTTAGGTTTTACTATCCAAAACCATTGAAACATAACCCGGTATCCATAACTGAAATTCTCAAAACGTGGAGCACAACCTAGTATCTCTCAAACTTATAATAGCTTGAACTACAACTTAGTATCTACTAAGAGCATATAATAAACTTAGACATAGCCTAGTATTTGCCAATAACATATAATGACACAAACCATAGCGTAATTTCTTCTAAAACCATATAATCAATAACCTTAGACAAGAACCCAATATTTATCAATAACATATAATAACTCAAATCTTAGCTTAGTATATGCTAATTATCTTAAGCCAAAATTGCCTTATAGTTCATCACTTATTAAACAGATTAGTGATCAAAACAATTCTTATGGTCTACTCGACATCCCATTCCACTAACCAATATCTTTGTTATTGCATTGCCCCTTTTCACCGACTATATTAGATATGACTCTTATCTATCAACAACCCATTAAGTCTCCAAAGTGAACTTAGCGCCTAACTCTAACCACTCCTAAGATGTATAGCACATCATATACTTGTCTATGACAAGACGCATAACACAATGCAACAATATTTTAATCAAAATTTTTGTTAATCAAGCTTCAACCATCCTAACATGTATAATTAACAACAAACGGTGATGAGTACATATCTGAAATCCATCTAAAGCCTTGATAGCTTTATATGTTAAGATAAACACTTTATTCAATATATATTGAATATAAATAAATACCTATTTCTTGTTAACTTCGTTGTAATAGTAATTTCATTCCAACTCATTCCTTATGAAATTGTTATTACGACATTTAGTTTAATTTTCACTCATAATAACAATTCCATAAAGAATTTCCATTATGTAAAATGCTGAATCGCAATTCATGACATGGACCCATGAATTGCAATTCCATGAAAAAATTACTCCAACTACCCTACGCTTCTTCTTATCATCTTTCACCTAACACCTCTAGTAACCACCACCTCTACCAAACACAACCAGCAATCACCACCACTAATAGCCAACACTACTACGACCATTAGTGACGACTACCACTATCGAACACCATTTGCAAAAATCCCAAACCTCATCATACGTAAAACCTTAGCAATGCCAGATCCAAAAATTTCTCCATGAAATTTGCCAAGTTCGACTTTGATCTCATTGCAAAGAGAAAGAAATTCGATCAACTCGTCGACTTTGATGACGATCTTAATCTCTCTGGTTCTCCGATGGTCAATCCTTATCTTTCTTTTTTAAACTAACAGCGAACTGCTTTATCCGACAATTCCTATTCCATATGAAAAAAATCAAGTTAATGTTGAATCAGATTAGAGATACAGCTTAGCAAGATGACCAGTATAAGAAAGAAGAGTCGATTTCAAGTTAAAATATAAGGATTCAACAAAATAAGAAATTTTCATGCTTTTTAAAATATTTTATTGAAATACTGTTTGTGAACTTTTATATATGGATATAAATGAGAATGAACTTCGTAGATGAACGATTATGCTCTTTTTCTTTTCTTTTCTTTTTTTTTTTTTTTTTTGTTTTTTCATCCGAAGGATGAATGTTTATGTTAATAGCTTTGATGTTACTTTGATTTGCAAGAAAAGAATGCAAACAAAGAGAATGTATTAAGGAAGAAAGATATACTTAGATTGATGAGGGTAATTTTGTCATTTATGTTTTTTTACAAGTCCATTCCTTATCGCTTTTTTGTCCAACTAAACATCTTAATAGGGATTACAACTTTATTCCGTTCTTAATAAATTAAAATTCTATTATTCTTTTATTCTATTTAGTGAAGTAAACAAGTAGTTAACATATTCAAAGATCATATAATTAATACTAAAACTTATATCTCATTTAATTAATCGATTAAACATCTACTATAGATTTCTAACTTAAAATCATGATTAAAGCTTGAAGAATTTACTTTTCAACCTTAAAGAGATAAAAATGGAACAAGGGAATGTAAGATCAATAGATCATAGGGTAGTTAATCAAGGGTCGATCAATCGCTAGCCAATGCTAATTGATTGTATTGGTCTTGCAAAGCTTTCAGTTGACTTATTTTTTTGCCAATCAACCATAGTTGTTAAGAAACTTTCACCTAGGTTTACAGTTTTTGGTTGATCTTATGCAATTTTTAACGTTTCTAGTCACTTGATATTCAAACTATCTAATTGTTACAGATCAAAATATAAATTTAACAAATTTCTAGTTCATAGATTTAATTTTTAGCTATGATCTAAATCCATAATTCAATCAAATTCCTATGTATCTATGTTTAGAGGTTTAAGGAAAAGATGACAAAGATTGATTATGTTATCTTGGATCTTTGAGAAAACAAACATCTTAGAATGGAGTCTCAATACATTATTTGCTTACAAATTTTTCCTACGATTGTAAGGACTTAGATTTCTATCAATTTAAAGGGAGATAAAGACAACAGCATAGTGATGTCTTATAACAAATCCCAAACTCTAGTCTTTAGAAATGCCTTAGGATCAAAATCTATTAATCCTTAAAAAGAAGAAACCATATAGAATTGAAAGAGAGGGAGAGGCATATATAGACACTAAGAATTGTTTTACTTTACCACTAACTCAAGATCCTCCTAAAAGGGAGAGAGTCTAAGGTTTTTACATTACCAGTAGCTATAAGATGGGAACGAGAAGTCTCTGGTTGTATATTAGGCGCAACACTTAGCCGTTAGTGTATCAAAGGCGATATTACCATCCTTCCCTTACTTTTGAAATAAGTTTAGGAGCGTTTCATAGTTGATACCCAAAAATCATGCAACTAGTTTAATAATGATATTACATTTTTCTAAGATAATCTAAAGGTGGCCCTTTTAATTTTGAGAAGTATAGTTGCGTGAATTCCGTTCAACTTTTTTAAGGTAATTTAAAAGGACTTATTAAGAATTATATGCTACGTATATATACACATGATATATAAGTACAAATTAAATTTTTATATTCATGGTAGGAAAATTAGTAGCTTCTAAAAAACAACTATCATTGGTTTTGCACATAATAATATGTTAAAATTTTACTGTTATTTACATTATAGTACTCCAGGCTGGAAGCAGTTAATAAAAACACTAATAAATACTAATGAATCTTTTCATCATTTATCCAAAATGTTTCTAATTGGTGTTGACATGTTATTTTTACTTGGTCCTTATAAACCAATACCAAAATATAATCTATGTGAGACTACCTTTTATGGTGTATTATAATGTTCCCTATAAATACGTAACTTTCTTGATAGTTAATAACTAACTCAACAAATGATAATGAGTCTTTTTTATTCATCTAGTTCAAAAGTTTCCAACCAATGTTGACATATTATTCATTGCTTGGTTTTTGTAAACCATTATCAATTCCATCGTACAATTTATGTGGGACTACATTTTATAATACATCACATATACACTACATGTAACACAAAAAGAGTAATACCTAATGAATTTTTTCTATCTATTTAGTTTATTGTCTTCTTCTAATAATGAGTCTTATTTCACATTCACTCCTTTTCGTGAGCCAGAAAAAAAAAAAAAAAAAAGAAAGAAAAGAAAAATTGGAGCATATGTAATATTTGCAAAGATGGTCTCCTTATAAGACATTCTGGTTATCCTCATAATAGACTCTGATCTATTTGCATCGATTTGTTGATTAGCAGAAGTTAAGTTATTCTCTTTTTTTTTTTATTATTTTAAAGAAGAAAAAAAAAAAGGGAAAAATGCAACTAATCTCTATAAATTTTGACTTACATACGGATTGATCCTTAGTACTCCTTAGTTTTGATAAATTAATAAATAACTTCTATAGATGGAGAATTACTTTCTTAAACTTTGATTTTGATACTTCAAAGAGCATGTTGCTTATCCAATTATAGGCATAATTTCCTCCTTATTCGCTTTTTTTTTTTGTTACTATCCATAACATTATGTTTGTATGGGAGGAAAGAAAGGGAGAGAAGGAACAGGGAAATAAAAGAAATTATTTTTTTTTATTTAGTAAAACATGAAAATAAGGATGAAATGGATTTTCAAGATAAAGCTTTCCTTATACTCCTGAAAGTCATCCTCTCTCTATAAAGAGAATATAGGATGAAAGTTTGCAAATAACTTAAAATACCCTTTCAACGGAGGATTTTACTACAATCACGTCCTTATTTTTGAAGGGATTGATATCGTCTTCCATTTCATCCTTAATTTGTACTTTTTAAAATCTAAATTATTGAGCAAATTATGAATTTAATGGTTTAAATTTAAAAAGATGAAAATAAATGGTGGGATGAAAGGTAAGATTAATCTCATTAAAATAAAGAATGGAACCGTAGAATCTCTAATGAAGACATAAATTTGATTAAGTGAATTTTTAAGTCAAATCACAAACCAAACTTAGGAAAAATAAATAGATCCATTTTAATACGATTGAATTATATTTGTTCCACATACTATTGTCAATATGAATGCTTAGATAAAGAATGCAGCCCAAAAAAAATGAAAGACTTGTGTTGGCTTGGATTTACACTAGAATACAATATACATAACTAGAAAAGGAAAATCATAGGTAAAGGAAGAAATTAAGGAAGAAGTAAGAAAGAATCCTAGGTTTAGTTCTTTGTTAACTATGTTTTGACAAAAACCAAATCATAATAAGATCAAAATTTACTATTTCTTATCAATTTAATTATTAATTTCTTCTATTGGCCTTATGTCAATAAAATTAGATAAAAAAAAAAATATTTTGCAAAGTTTGAAAACATTTCACATAATTTAATACTAACTTTTTCTTCCATGGTTATTTCTCCTCTTTTTTTTTTTTTTTCAGTCCTATTCAAATAATGTTTTTCTTTTATTTTTACTCCTTATTATATCCCTCCATAATTTCAAACACCATGTGAAAGAGGCAATTAATCTCTATAAACTTTGACTTACATGCGGATTGATCTTTAGTATTTCTTAACTTTGATAAATTGGTAAATAGCTTCTATAGATAAAGAATTACTTTCTTAAACTTTGATTTTGATACTTAAACATCTCCTAAACTTATCAAAATCTGTTTTAAGATTTCCTAAACTTTTATAATAATACGATTTTATCTAACTAAAAAAGTAAATACTATTTATGTTACCAATTTATTAAAGTTTAGAAGCTTTAAAAGTATACTTTTAAAGTTTAGGGGATATTTGCAATTTCCATAAAGATTAATAGAGGTTGATATCATCATTGTAGTTTAGTTAAAGTGCTTTTGTTGAATTTTGTGAAAAGGATGTAATATTTTTGTTTTTAACTTTGTAGTGAGGTTTTGATACTTCAAAGAGCATGTTGCTTATCCAATTATAGGCGTAATTTCCTCCCTATTGCTTTTTTATTTTTTATTTTTACTCTCCATAACATTATGTTTGTATGGGAGGAAAAAAAAGGGAGAGAAGGAACAGGGAAATAAAAGAAATTGTTTTTTTTTTTATTTAATAAAACATGAAAATAAGGATGAAATGGATTTTCACGATAAAGCTTTGGTTATACTCCCCATAGTCATTCTTTCAATGGAGGATTTTACTACAATCACGTCCTTATTTTTTAAGGGAATGATATTGTTATTCATCTCATTTTTAATTTGTACTTTTTAAAATCTAAATTATTGAGCAAATTATGAATTTAATTGTTTTAATTTAAAAAGATGAAAATAAATGGTAGGATGGAGGGTAAGATTAATCTCATTAAAATAAAGAATGGAATCGTAGAATTTCCGATGAAGACATAAATTTGATTAAGTGAATTTTTAAGTCAAATCACAAACCAAACTTAGGAAAAATAAATAGAACCATTTCAATACAAATGAATTATATTTGTTCCACATACTATTGTCAATATGAATGCTTAGATAATGAATGCACCGAAAAAAAAAAAATGAAAGACTTGTGTTGGCTTGGATTTACACTAGAATACAGTATACATAAATAGAAAAAGAAAATCATAGGTAAAAGAAGAAATTAAGAAAGAAGTAAGAAAGAATCCCAGGTTTAGTTCTTTGTTAACTACCTTTTAATAAAAACCAAATCATAGTAAGATCAAAATGTGCTATTTCTTATCAATTCAATTATTAATTTCTTTTATCGGCTTTATGTCAATAAAATTAGATAAAAAAAAATATTTTACAAAGTTTGAAAACATTTCACATAATTTAATACGAACTTTTTCTTCCATGGTTATTTCTCCTCTTTTTTTTTTTTTTTGTTTTTTTCAGTCCTTTTCAAATAATGTTTTTCTTTTATTTTTACTCCTTATTATATCCCTCCATAATTTCAAACACCATGTGGTCCGACGGAGTTCAAATGTATATAATGAGTGCGGGGATGAAGACAAACTATCCTCTTGAAATAATTTGAACAATGTCTTTGCATGCTATCATTATCATATTGAGTCAAACTTTTCTTTCGTCTTCTTTGAAGTTATTAGGAGTAAAAGAAAAAAGAAAAAAGCGAAAAAGAATCTATATTTGCAACTATAAAACAACCTTAACCCGGAACATTATGAAGATCCATCATATTTATCACTTTACTAGAGTTTTTATTTTTTTTTCTATATAATTAAAAATATATTCAACTAAGACAATCTGAGCTTGCAGATTCGTCTATTATACAAAAGATTAATACCTAGGAGTAAGAGAAGCACGCATGAAAAATGGGGGCGATAGGTAAAAATTTTAAAATTATATGTCCATGGATTCATTCCAACTTACCCATGGTTATAATATTTGAAGAAAAAGCGTGTTAAATTGTTTATAAGCCTTTAGTTTATGTGGTCCATGATTGGAGATCCGGTCAGCTCCATCCCTCTAGGACGAGAATTTTGGTCCCATATTAAAATGAATATGTTGATTACGTTTTTATTTCTTAGATTAATGTGCCACGCTGCCGCTATACATTCATTAGTAGAAAAACATTTCCTAATCAATTATCAGAGGAAAGTGCCATGAGATATGCAGATATACTTTAGCATTATTCTGCTGTCCCACTCCCACCGCCTCTATTTTGGAGAATATTATAAGGAAAATACTACTTGGTGGATCGGGAATTAAGAGTTGTGAAAAGTGTGAGGGGTCTAACGGGTTAATTCGGTCCAATCTATGGAATTGAATGCTGTGAAAAGTATAAATGCATCAAACGGTTTAATCTTTTTCATCTTAATTATTCAAAATAAGTTTAATATGAATTTTTCTACGATCTCATTTAGAATTTTTATAGGATCAATATCGTTATTTATCTTATCCTTAATTTATAATCCTTTAAATCTAAACCATTAAGTAAATTTTAAATTTAATAGTTTAGATTTTAAAATATATAAATAAATGATGAGATAAAAAACGAGATCGGTTTCATCAAAATGGTAAACGAAACGGTTAAATATAGATTAAATGGACTGATTTGCAAAAGCTCTCCTATTTTAGTTCACTTATTAGAAAGGTTGAGCTTCATAACTCAATTACTTAACAAGTTGAAAGAACATATCCTAATTGCGCCACCCACCCAAATGAGTCGGTTTATAGGGCCTAATCCATTTGCATAATTTTATATTAAGATGTTTAGAAAAAAAAAGAAGAAGAAAAATTATAAGTTGCAAATACTTTATCTACTAAAAAGATAGTAAAATATGATATAAAGATATGTTTTTAAAGATTTGAGAGTTGGGATACTCAATTTTAGAAATGAGAGGCTAACCGCATATGGAGTAAAATGTAAATAAAACAAACATAAAGAGTAAATTTTCAACATATTAAAAATTTGACCTTTTATGCACCTATCATACCGTAAAGTATATAATTAATATTAAAATATACGAGAGATTTTGTATTTTATTGAATCCATATTATAATATTGGAATCCGAAGGTTGGTAATTGGCAATATCGTCATCAAAATTTTAAATTCTACCCACTCGACCATTCAAAATGAATATCAAGCTTTGTCTTAATAGGAGGATATGGAGAAAACATCTTAGTTAGGCTGTCATAAGGAATGCTTTCAAAATACTACAAACTTAATGATCATGGCCGGCTAACCTAAATTGTTAAGAAGCCATGTCACAATTACTCTATAATTTTACACTAAAATTTGAAATTATTAAATATTATGGGTAGACGTGATTTTATTTGATTTTTGTCCAAACTAAACTAAGTTATAAAAGTACAATTTAGATTTTTATTGATTTAAACAAAAACATATGATTCGAATTAGGAATTTTTTATATTATAGTAAAATGGCTTAATTTGGTTCAAGGTCTGAACCATAATTTGTACTTTAGAAAAATCAAATTTAAGGAAATATACAAATTTAGTTGCCAATATTTGCTACTCTTTTTATTTGAGTTCTTAACCTTTATTTTTTTTTATTCAAGTCTTTAACATTAACATTTGCATAAATTTACAAGTGAGGACTTTTGTTAATGGTGTCAGCTTCTTCACTCCCTAATGCACATGGCACAATTCAATTAATTCATGTAATTATAGAAAATAAATATAATAATATAATTATACAAATTACATAAAATTAATAAAAAATTCAAAAAAATAAAAAGGGAAATAAATATACACACTATAATAATAAATAAATGTATATATACATATATGTATTATTTGAGAAAATTAAAGAAATTCAAAAAAGAAAATAAAAAAATCTAGAAAATTAGAAAAAAAAAATGGAAAAATTATTAAAAAAAAAAAATAGTTCTCGCAACTCCAATGCCAGGGGATGCGTAGAAAGGCTAAATATAATAGCGGTCATGACACACTTACTAAAATTTTAAAATAGTTCAATTAGTGATTTGACATTATCTCAATAGCCAAAATAGGCCAAATTTTTGCTCTGACTTTGCTTATTTCAGCCAAACTAATCATCGCAAGCCCTTCCATAAAAGCTTGCCAAAATTAAAGCGTAAAGGTTGGCAATGAGCCTTTTTCTTTCCCTCTTTCTTTGGGTATAGGCTTTTGTTTCGGCGAGAATACTAATCAATTCAATTTAAATATTATATTCCATAATTTTATATATTTTATTATGGTTCTTTAAACGAGTATCATAAATACTTATTAAAAACTACATCGATAGTAAATTATGCAAAAAAAAAAAAAGCAAGTGACTAAAATATCAATTATCATTATTAAATATATTTCTCTGAAGCTCATCCATGTCATCCACAAGTCTCATTTAAAAGGGGGACTAATTGTTTTGGCATAACGGTTTGAGTTTACCAAATTTAGCCGCTTTCCCTAGATGACTTATTGCATTAGATAGTTGTAAATTAGCTTCATAATTTAAATTTTAAAAAACAATGACTTTTCTAAAAATATTTTTCTATAATAATAACTTAACACCAAAGCTTCTATATAAAATATTATTAAAATATTTAACTTTTACTTATACAATTTTTAATATTTTTAAGACATTCGTATTACAAGTAGATTTAGAGTGTTCACAAATGAGGTATGCTCGACAGTTTGTCCCATAAATTCCGAATAAAACACATCAAATAAATATAACATAACCATCAACAATTTCTAAGTTCCAACAAGAAACCGGAGAATGCCATTTGAGGATAGTACAACGTTCGTGCAAGCTGTTAAAGACTATAAATCAAACTTTACACATATATGTTAATGGTTATTGTCTATTGCTTACGCCTCACAACAAGCAAAAAGCATGATAAGATCTGACGATGGGACAAGTGCATGTGTTAGACGACACAATTGATAAACTAAGTCCTTTTCAATAGGAGTAGAACTACACGTAGGAACATTATATCTATATAATAATGATTATGTTAATGATTGGGATGGAAGTCCCTTTAATCAGGTTAATTATGATTATTATTATCAAAGGGTTAGGATTAATATTTAGGAAGGTTCGTCATGCCTCCTTTCAGGTTCACAAGAAAACATACAGTTGTTTCGGATAAGTCCATTTGGGGTAAGTTGTTTGGATAAATGCGAAAGCAGCACGAAAAGTAAATATAGATTGTCATTTACGTTGATCTTTTTTCTATTGAGTACCCAAATCAACTTGTAGAACATCCTTTCATTAACTGCCAAAATCTTTAGTCGGCGTAGAAATGATTAAGTCTAAGTAAAAAGTATAAAAAAAAGTCTCTAATATTTATTTATACAAATGAATCGATCATTAATTTTTTATTTAGTTCATTTTAATTTTCAACGTTTTAATAAATTTATAAAAAAGTCTTTCCATTAATTTTTTCTATCATGTGATGATATATTGAAAACTAAAATGAACTAAATGAAAAGTTATGAACTAATTTGAACATATAGGTAAATATTAGGGATTTTTTTATACTTACGTAGATTAATTATATGTTGACCAGTGTCAATAGTAAAGGAAAATTTATCAAAGTTTAACAAAATGATTTATTTGATAGAATTTAAAAAGGTTAAGGATTAAAATAAATTAAATGAAAAATTAATGGCTAATTCATTAAAATGTGAAACATTAGAGACTTTTTTGTATTTTTCTCTTAATTCAACTAAGTGTCATTTTTGTACGTATGTGTATATATATTGTAAATGTCATTTCAGTAATTGAATTTTTAACCCATTTTAATGCCATAGACCATTTTGATGTGCTAGTGATAGGACTTAGAAAATTAGGCCTAATAAGGGATGTTTTAGGATGATTCAGCTTGGTAGGGTTAGAATAGAGACCGTTGAACTGATTCTTTTCTGCTCTTAGCTTTGTTTTGTTATTTCATGTGCAAAAAGTAGATTTAAAAGAAGTCTTTTAGGGCTTGTTTAGGCTTCATTTAGCCTTAAAATGGTTAAAATAAATCTTATTTGAAAAATGGTCCTTTTAATGAGGATTGAGCCTTCTTTATTTTTCATAAGCCTCATAAGCTTATATAAGCCATTTTCCGATGCCCATCTTTAAAGCCCAAGTCTATAAGAAAAGAATGCATTAATATAAGTTGTTCAATTATATAAAGTAATGTAACAACTACGAGCACCAATAGATTTCAACCATTAATCTTAAGATGATTCGATAGCTGAGATTAGATTTCAAAATCTATAAGTAGGAGGCTAATCTTCTCATTTTAGAGACATTCTATTCTCTATAAGGTTTAAGACAAATGTAGAAGCTTTATTAAAATCGCTCTAGAGAAGATCAATCAGCAAATTATTTAAGAATGGATTAAGAAATAATTAAATCTATTCATTATAACCTCTTATCATATGTGTATCACAAGACATCAAGCTTGCATGTTCCTCTTCCTACGCCTATCTCTAATATTGTCCCTCTTCTTGTCATCAGATCAAGACTTCTCCAAGATTGGCTGCATGCACACTGTATGTGATTGATCATCAACAATAACCCCTCACCATACACACATATACATGTAAGGTAAATGCGTTCATGAGTCATTACCCAAAATTACAAGGAATATGTGATAAAAATTCCAAAATAATTATGAGTAAATTGTACATACATCCTTTTATATTTACTTCATATACATTTAGTCCCAATTACCTATATGGAGTGCTTAGACCAATAGATCTTTCAAAATGTGCTTTTGAATCCTATATTACTATTTGCTAATAGATAAAATAATTTTAAAAGCACTAAAATTAAAAGAAATAAAATGCATAAAGTCAATGGTAGAATATGGTCATATATGAGATCTTTTCTTTTTTCCCCCCCTTAATAAAGATTTTGGGTTCTAAATGCTTTGTCATGCCTCTAAACTATAGGGCATAAGCAAACCATCACGTACTTATATGGCAGTATAAATATAGAAGGTCCAAACTTGTCTTTAATCCATAATATTTATAAACAAATAAATTGTATTCCTTCAACTCTCATATCAATATCTTCTATGACAGCACATGTGATAACATTATAAATGCAAAATAGCTAAAATGTTCAACTACTTAAAAACTACACTAGATCGACCTAAAAGAGGCTTTTTGCTCACTAGCATTGTTCCTACACCCTTATAAACAATCATATTGAGAAGTAAATAACTATCTTCTATACCTAAAAGATAAGGTCTTGTAAGTAGTGAGCAAAAGAGCCTAGTACAATAGCCACTACAAATATAGTTGCAGGTCAAGCAAGACATTTCATTAACAGACTTGATGTTCATTCTACAAGTGTAACGTCTTGCTTCTCAAGGCATTTGCTTTACTTATATTGAATTCTTGGTGCTCAAAAGATGACATATTATGTCATCCTTAAGTTAAGATTAAGGCTTTAACTGTAAGTAAGCATGTAATCAACTAAACTCCACAAATGTAGACATCATTTAAAACTTCCTCTCATTCACACAAGATATCATAGCACAAACTTTATAAAACGTAGCTATCATTTAGAGCATGATAGAGTGTTGTACTTGTATATGACATATACAACTTGAAGTACACATTTCCTTCACACCCTTTACATTATAGCTCATATAAGGTAATACGAGCATTTACTCCATAGCCAATTTAACAACTTTGCCCTAAACCTATAACTAATTGTACTCATTTTCCCATCCTAACTTCTAGATTCTTGCTGCTTTTGTTTTTAATATTTGAGGTTAATTAGCTAACTTAGCTCATATTTCCACTAAGTTAATATGACTAAAATAGCAATTCGTGACATAATAAGGCAAGTATACATGGACACATAATCAATAAACCAACATATATAAGTGCTAATCGATATATAAACACTGTCACAAACTCTCATGCAACATATGAATCATGTTAATACACATGGCATGCACCAGTCGACATCTTAGCTCAATTTAGTTCTCATTGGTTAGTTAACATTACTGTGCAATTGAATAAATAATTTGGGAACTCAGTTGAATGTAAGGGGCGGTTTAGGAGTAAAAGGACCCTTAAAAACCTAATCTTGTTGACTTATATGGAGTGGCTATAACTAGACAATGTATCACTATATGCTCAAAAACCTAGCTATTTCCACAAAGTGCTTTGCTTAGCCAAACTTTTGAATAAAACCTAAACTATAGGTCTTTTGTATCCATGCTATGAATGTTAAAACAAAATGGTAATACACTAAACATGAATCTCATATCACAAGCCATCACATAACTAGTAAGACGACTAGTTAATATATTTCCATCACCAAACACAATCAACATAGATCCTCTTGCAATTAATGATACGTGATGGATCTTATATGTTGTATGACACTAAGGTTTCCACATAAGATGATAAGAATTGGATTTTTAGAATTTTTGTATATATTTGATCTTTAGGGTTTTTCTTGAAATTAAGGTTTGTAAACAAAAAATAAAGGATATGGATGATTTAATTTATGGATATTATACACCAAAAGCTACATTAGACTAGTTGCTTGTTTCGATCTAATTGATAGGACTTACAATTAGAAATAAATAATGGTTTGGATTAATTGAATCAATTAACTAATATAAGCCATAGTTAATTACTTTAAAGGGTTTTGAGATTAGGCAACAAATATGACGTACGATTGATAATGTCAAAGGGTTGTTTGTTATGACTCAATAAACTTAAGTAAGACTTATTTGTACTTCTTTGATCGTCATCAAACTTCATGAACTTCAGACTTGCATAGCCTTCATGATTATCTTCTCAGCTGCTCTCTCATGATAAAGAAGTTTAGGGATTAGTGCTTTAGTAGCAGTTATTACTTATGTATGCTTTTTTAAATGTTTCTCCTTATCTCCCTCCATAATGTACGGAGATCCTATGAAAGGGGTTCTTAGCTTTAGTTAGAAAATAGGTGTAACATTATACTCATAACTATTGATCATAGGTTAGAGTAAGAAAAACAAAATCTCTAAGGCGAATACTCGTGCTTTTAATGGATAGAAGTCATCGAGTGGCAACTAGAGGTCAAGGTGCTTGTATCCTTCCTATGGCATTGTTCCTACCTTATCCACTTGCATATAAGAAGCTTAGCATTTTAGGATGACTTTTAGTATGGTCATTTTAGGTGTTGGTAGAGTAAGATTAGGCTATATAATAATAAAATCTTGTAGATTGACATCGGATTATGTCGTAACAATATCTACTCTAGGTAATAGTTGCATGAAAATTCTCAAAAATTAATTAAGAACTCGAGTGGTCTCTTGTTTGGTTTGCACTATAGAAGTTGTAGCTTGTACTAGAGTGAGTTAGGTCTTGTCTTCCTATAATATTGGAGTCTGGTAGGTGACATTAGAATTGATCTCCTATCTTCGGAAGCTTCCTTCCTGTCTGGCAATGTTCTTTTAAGAGATGATATGGTGTCAAATTTTTCTCCTTACTAGTAGAATTGCTAAGTAATGTAAGGGGCATGTTGATGTTGGTGATGTGTCTCTCATGACCTTCCACTTTAGATAATCTTAGAGAAAATTTTATCAGATGATATCTAGAGGATTGTGATGGAAAGATGAGTCAGAGGAGAAGCAGGCAATTCTCAATAATTCTCAAGTGCATTTGACAATGCAGTTAGATGCTTTGATCTTTTAGAGTAAGATTTAAGAAGCACAATGATATTCCTCTAGAGCTTCTTCCATTATAAATGAGAAGAATGAGTATTTATATATAGATTTTGGATCTCATTTTTGATTGTCAAATGACTCTAAAGATTGACGAACAAGATGAACACTTCATTATGTCCATTAGATCACTTTAGAGATAAATAGATGAAATGCATCTATGGTTTAATATAAAACTCTTCTTTAAACCTTACTGCATTCATGATTTCTCATTGGACTTCTCATATCCCAAGTTTGTGACTAGTCTTTATTTCAACAAGATAATTAAGAAAGGTCAAGACGAGACAAAATAGTCTAATAATCCTTATTCCTAGCCACCAAGCAAAGTCTCCCCAATACATCCTTATTTAACTTTTTGAGCCTTGCCATTAGCTTAAAGAGTCAGTCTATAAAAATGAACTTGGACTAAACCTATTACCAAGTAGACCCATCATAAGTACTTATTAAAAGTTTGTACAATTAAGCTGCAAATCATAGCTTAGTTTTTCATGATTGAATTAAAGCACATTTTCCTAGTAAGATTGCAACAAGTAAATTGAGTAAAATGATAATTGCCAATTAAGTTCAATTTCAAGTTAAAAAGGCTTGTTTTTAACTTAGTTTTGTCACATTAAAATTAAATACAAACTGTTGATAAGAATTTTAGCACATGGGCCCCTATGCTTAAATCAATAGGCCCAAGATCTAGGCCAAGCCTAGTTTAGAGAATAACTTAGCTTCATCTTTTATAAATAGGTAATGAAGCCTCCAAGTAAAAACTTTTGGTATTTGCTCTACCAGTGTGCCTAAGAGCAATATTATCATTAGGTCTTACTGTAGTAATGGTGAATTCTTCGAGATATTGAAGAAGGAGATAAGGGGGTTTACTAAAATCAATAGCCTTATGAAGCCACTCATGGATATGATGTATTGGAGAGCTATGACTTAATCTTCACTTAATATGACTCACTAGTTGGGAATTAAGGTTCATTTGCCACTAATTCATAGCAACCAAATGAGCTAGATAAGAGTATAAGGCTTAACTTAGTGAAGGAGTGTTTCATAAGAAGGAGAAAATTCATATATCACTTAATAGCTAATTATGGTCATACAAGAAAATGACTATTTATAGTAAATTTTAAGGCAAACATAGGGAGTGGGTAAATTACAAAAGGGGCATAGTGTAGAAATGTATCTTAGGACATACTTAAAAGGGTAGTAAGGACAAAAACACAAAAAGAAACATAGTACAATTGTTAAGGTACTATTAGTGTTGTAGTTTGATAAGGATTTTCCTTAAGGTTGAGCTATTTTAGAGTAAGACTAGGATGTTCTTTGAGGCATGTAGTGGTGACAGGTCAATCTTCAAAAGGTTGGTAAGGGGAAACTTCAACCTTGGTAAATTGACTATTGATAGAAGGAGACCTGGATGACATACGGGCAACTTAAGTCAAGAGCTCGACACTAGGAAGGTTGGTTGAAGTAGAAGATGCTCAAAGCTCAATAACAAACTCTTCATTAGCTTGAATCAAAGTGCAAGCAGACTAATTTGGCAAAGAATTGAGCCATAGACTGTCTTGGTATTGAGACTCGTCTATAGCTAGTTATAAGAGCAACATGTGCTTTGCTAGACTTTGTAAGTCTTAAAGTCTTGCTTAAGTGAGGGGTCTAAAGATCGACAGATCATCATTTCCCTCTCTTTCTCAATTGGGGTTTTAAACTTCTTCATTACTTTCACTAACTTAGGCATTAGAGTAGTTGTGTGAGACCAAACTCTGGTGCAATTGTGTTTTTTTTTTTTTTTACAAAGAGCTTAAAACTAAAGAATCTCTATCAGCAAATTCACAAAGTGAAGATCACATGTCAATATAAACCGTTTGGTTCAATAAAGTAGACATTAGAGAAGAAAGTAGGGTTCTTTTTTGCTTAAAGAGAAGCAAAGAAGATAGCTAACTATTTAGCTAATATGGCACATGATCAAGAGCTGAATGCTACTTTTTTCTTAGTTCTTCACTTAGCAGGTTATAATATGTTAACTTGTGATGTGTTTTTTAATACATATATAAGGAAAGTGTATGTACTTGGAAATGTTGATAGAGAGCAAACCTATGCTCTATGTTCTCATGCCTTATATCAATGACTAAGGTAAGGCCTAATGCCAAACTGATATAATTAACTCTTATCAATTAATGCTATTAGTTTATCATAAAGGAAAAAAAAAACAACAATCTTTTTTATATACAAAATCTCCTATCTAATGTACCATAAACTCATCTAATGATGTATCTAAAGAATGGGGATCAACAATTAATACAACATAATATAATGACAACCAAAATTGGATAAGCAAAACCTAACTTGATTATTGCACAAGTCAAAATCTTTTTAGACCTATTCATGAAACGTATTTATGTCCAAGTCTAACACTGGAAACTTGATTTAATGTACAAATTCATAAACTTGTTAAGGTATGATCCATGCACTCATTCAAGATTAGGATTCCTACTTCCTTCTTATTCGATGGACAAGGGCATGTCCTTAAAGGCAAACACTGAATTTGTGCATTGATTACATGATATAATATTTCAGTATCAGAGATCAATAGCTATCTTAGAATCCATTTCAATTTCAGCTTGTTGAATATATAAGCTTTCACATAAATCCAATCCCTAATATAATTCACATAATACAGCTTTAAGGATGTTGACATCCCTAAGCTTTCTTATGTGTCTTATTATCCATTGTCCTTTAGCATCCTAAATAACTCCTTAAGTAGTTGCTTGTTTATGAGTTCATGAATAAAAACAATTAGTGTTTAATTTTAGCCATTTGTTTGGCGATGGACTCCAATAGTATACCATGTTGCTTCTTTTTTATACTTTTCATATGCATTAAGACATCAATAGTCATTTGCTAAAGCATATGCTTATTCATTGATTTGTTGAAGATTAAACTTCTTTCTCAAATCTTGATAGAGAAGTAGGTTTTTGTTTTAACTTATTTGATGTTGACTACAGGTTTTAACAATAAAAATAGCTTTTAAAAATATATTCTAACACATCTATTAATAATCTTCCTTAGAAAAATTGGACTGTACATACATAAATAAATAGAAGGTGTACTTATATGCATATATAACAATGCAATTCTTTTATATGGATTATCTAAAGTTATTTTTTTTAAAAAGCTTTTTAAATTTATAAATTATTAACCGTTTATATTTTTAAAATATCGTGAGATATTATTGTAATATTATCATTTTTCAAATAATTGTATACTAATCACTAGGGGGTGAGTAGGTAACCTTATCGTATAAGGTACTTACCCAAACCCTACTTGATCAAGTAAGTTTTAGGTGGGTAATTAAGATTATAAGGTAGGTTTTGAGCATTAATTTTTCGAAGTTTTCATATGATAGAGTACAGGTAAAAAGTTAGGGTACTTTATATGCACCTGGAAACTTGTGTCTTGAAGCATACAGGGTATTGGAACCAAGGTCCTCATCTTACAATAGTAATTAAATAAAATTTATAAATAAGGGATATCATCTTATCATAATAAAGCAAAATCCAACCTATCAAAAACTTTAAACTAAATACTTGTTAATCCCTTTCCTTCCATCTTTCATCTTTAGTCATTATTTTATTATCGTTTCCTTTTTACTCCTTCCTTTTTTACTAAATCTATCATCTAGTAAAATTTGAAAAAGAAAATTTGAGTTCTTAGTTTCTACTTTAGAGCTACCTACAAGCAACCTGGTACTTTCATTACTTGTTTTTTCTTTTAGTGGAATGGTTTCTTTATTTTATATTTGATAAATAAGTCGGTGTTATTTTTTGAGCGAAATCTGATCATTTTAGAGCATAAGGAGATTATTTTACTAATGTATATACCTTGAGGAAGATAAATATTTTAGTTTGAATTTAAGTTTTCTTTCGTTTTCTATATTATGTCTTCATTTTCCTATTATTAATTGTTTGATCATATATTATCGTTACATCTATAATTATTGAATTATATGATTTTGTGAGTTTTTTATTTATATTTTAATAAACTTTGTAGATTCACATTAAGGATAATGTTTATTACTTTCATTTTTTAAAACGGTATACTTATTCTTTCGAATATCTACGCAATGTGATTATTAAAAAAGAATGTTTTATTTATACAAAAAATGTTTTGTGTAATAATTTAATAAAAATTCATTGATAATAATAATGGTTAAAAAACCATTTAAGAAAAAAAATTGGTTAGAAATAAACCTTAATATATTCTATTTATTGGTTTTATTTGGAAGATCAGTTAAATAGAGCAATTGCTTTTGTAAAAAAAGGGTGAGGTTTCTTTTATATTTTGAAAAAAATAATCATATTGAAATTTATAAGAAAAAAAAATTAAAGGTTTTATAGAATATTAAGATACCTGGTATAGGATGATTCTAACTAGACTTGTGTAATGGTTGGTTTCCAAACCGTGAATTGGCTTGGCTTTGATGAGGATCGGCTTGAACCGACCGATAAATTGTCGGGCCTTGAGGACATTGACGGTTTAATCTTAAAAAATCGTTGACTTGACAAACTCTTGAATTGGCTAGCTGACTTGCTAGTTAAATCGGCAGTTTGATCATCGGTTCGAGTTCATTCGAATTTCAATTTAAAAAAAAATTATAAAAAATAAAACAAAATAAATACTATCCCGCTCATACAGTTTAAATAAATTATTTTAGAATGAAAAAAATTTTTAATTAAAAATAAAAGTAAATCGTTTATGCGTTACTATATGTTCATATAAAGTATTAGAATTATTTGGAAAAAAGGAAAATAAATATACGAGTATGCAATAAATTATTAATAATAATTAACGAAAATTAAATTTAAAAAAAAAAATAAAAAATGCATGATTTAAGAGTTTTCGAATCGATTTTTGAATCATTGGTTCTTGTGATTAAGCTTGGGCTAGTGTCCTGAAGGGTTGAGCTTAGTTCAACTGATTGTCGATTCGTAAACTGATGAGTTTTGATCAAAATGGCCAAATGTGCACCTCTAGTTTTAATGTGTCGTAAAATAGGATATGATTAGTAAAGTTTTAAAACCTATACTAATAGAATAAGATATAGGTAAAACTTCATGTTCTACTTACATGGAATGGCTGATCTCTAATAATCACTATTAATTTATAATTTTAGAAAATTTTAAATAAAAGGAGGCCTTAAGAGGATTTTTTTTTTTGTTTTTTTTTTTTCCAAGATGCATGGCCAATTTGCGATGGGGAGAGTGCGAAGTGCGAAGTTTAAAGCGTGGTGGGTAAGGAGGAGCGGATTCTATAACGCAACTCCTGCAAAAATATTCTATAAGTCTCATCAGCAATAAAAAAAAGGATAAAAGGATTGGACAAAAAGACATTTACCATCTTCACTTTTCAACACTAGCTAGCCTTACTCGTTTACACCCCACAAGCACTTTGTCAAATATCAATAATCGAGGCCCAACTAGAGGAGGGAAAAAAGAAGGAAAACAAAAGTAATATCAAAAACCAACAAAAAGTAAAATTGAAAACAAAAGTATTTGATGTAAAAAAGTCCCTTTCCATCGCTTTCAAACACAACACAGCTCATCCACAGTAATTCACAGTGACTGTGTGTGTGTGTGTGAGAGAGAGAGAGAGATGATCGCTCACAGTCAACAGTAATAAGATTCTCTCTTGTAACTTGCAAGTATGTTGTATGTTTTCTGTTTTTTGAAATCCACCCTCCCCCTCCCCATGATAATAATGCAACTCCTGTCCTTTTTCTACGTCAGAGCTTTTTAACCTCTTCCTAGCCCCTCCAGTCTTACCTTTCCCACTCTTTTCTCTGTCCCTCCTTCAGTTTCCAGGGTTTGATTTGAGGAGCCGCGTTAGTGCTCTGCTTGCTACTTGTGTGTTATTACTGTTGCTATTATTAACACCATCTTTTCATCTTCTTCCTTTATTAATTCTTCCTACATGTAAAAAAAAAAAAAAATACAATCACATTTCCTGAGAATCACATGGCACTAATGGCCAAGAAGCAATACATGCAGTGAAGATTGTTTGTTGAGTTCTGCTTTATGAAACCTGAACTACCATTCTCTCTCTCTTTCTTCGCCTGACTCAGTACTCTATCCAATTCCATCCCCACCATTTCCTTCCATTATCAATTACTGTAAGTTATCTCTTTCTCTTTCTTTCTTTTTATTTTTTCCTTCTCTTCTCTCCTTGGGTTGTGTGGATCAGGAAAAAACATTCTTTCTTGGTATTTGCATTCTTTAGTTAATTTCTCAAACACCAAAACACTCTCTTCTGCAACTTCCAATGAACTCCATTTATTGTCTTTCTTGTTATAGAATGAGGAAGCCATTGAGCAACAGAACCCAACCAAGCAAAGCATCTCCTTCACTTTCCCCCTCTGAAACCCCTCCCTCCCTTCTCTCTGCCTACTGATTGTAAGCTGCAGGCATGTTGCCACATTTGCTCTTCTTTTTATGAACAAATGGATCCTCCTAGATTGTAAGGACCTAACAAATTTGAAAAACAAAAAAACAAGGTACTAGAGAGAGAGAGTAAATACTTAATAAACTATATTTTACTATTCATCTTCCTCGAACTAAAAAATCATTAAAAAAAAAAGAGGCGAAAAATGTTAAACCCCATTAACGCTATCCTCCAGTTCCACTCGCTTACTCTCCTGGTACTTGTACTCTCGACCACTGCCACTGGCAACCTCCGCCACCACCACCACCACTACCATCGGCGTATCCTCCACCAACCCCTCTACCCTCTAGGTACCACCATTTCTCCCGCACTACCACCAGCATCCTCTCCCCAGTATCCCCACTTTCCCCAACAACAGCAACCAAAACTTCCTTTCTCCACTACTCCCCCAAGACCTTTCTTCCCTACCTTCCCTTCCCCGGCATCACCACCACCACCTCCTCCCTTCCTCGCCACCTTCCCCGCCAACATCTCTTCCCTCCTTTTCCCACAATCACCTTCCGACACCTCCTCCTCTCGCCACCATATCCTCCTTACTGTCTCCCTCTCCGTTTCTCTTCTCTCCGCCGCTCTCCTCATTTCCCTCGCCGCCTTCCTCTTCCTTTACCGTAAGAACCACCGACACGGTCCTTTCTCTCCCTCCACCTCCCCTCGGAAAGCCTCACATGCCATTGACACTGCCCGTCTCTTCCCCCCAAACACCGCACCATCGACACCGAAGACACGAAACTCGTCGAACCATAGCCGAAACAGCCCGGATTTCTTATACCTTGGTACTCTATCAAACACTCAAAAATCCAATGACGACGCTTCATCTACCAATTCGAGCAGCGTCGGTTCGAAACTCACCATCCCTGGGCTCTCCTCTACCTCAGCTTATCATAAAATCGGGTCTCCAGAGCTGAACCCACTTCCACCTCTTCCTCGGCATAATTTCTTCTCGAAAAACCAAAAGGCTGAAGAAGAGGAAGAAGAAGATGGAGATGAAGAGTTCTTTTCACCGAGGGGCTCTTCAGGACGAAAAGAGAATCAGAGTCTGACACCAGAACAAGTGCATGCTCATGCTCATGTTTCGTCAAGTTCGCGCAGAGAGTTTTCTGGTGTAGGTGGTGTAGGAGTAGACCCCTATGGGAGTCGAAGCTTCAATTCCAGGACAGCTTCTTACCCATATTCGAATTCAATATCGTCATCGAGGAGTTCAGTGTCGAACACTGCCTCTCCTCCTATAAATTTGAGTCCCCAAAGCTTGAAATCCAGTTCTCCAGATACAATTCTTAAATTTCCCGCTCCATCCCGGCCTCCACGGCCCAATACCTCCTCGCTTTGCTCTCAGTCTTCTGCATCCCCGTCAGCATCGGAGAAGGATATAGAGGAGGAAAATGAGGAGAAGATGAAGCGGTCCTCTTCGGTCCGGATCATGCCTAAAAGGATTCCTCCTCCACCACCACCTATACCGCCCTTGAGGTTCTGGGAGTACACTGCCCCCGTGGCGGATCCTCCTCAGGTTATGGAGAATCAGAACACGGGGCCGCCGGTTCTTTCTGTACCTTCAATACCAAAGGGTTTGCAAAGTAATGGAAGCGGTGGGGAGAAGAGCGAAGAGACCACCCCGAATTCGAAGCCAAAGCTGAAACCTTTGCATTGGGATAAGGTCAGGGCCAGCTCCGACCGTGCTATGGTGTGGGATCAGTTTAAATCTAGCTCCTTTCAGTAAGTTCACTAACTAGGCAATTATGTTTCTTGATATATAAATAATTGGTACTTGGTACATTCTTCTCTTTTTTTGAATGTCAATTTGACTTTCGTTGCCTTTTGCAATTAATCAATTTTTTTGAATGTCAATTTGACTTTCGTTGCCTTTTGCAATTAATCAACTATGGAAATTGTCCAATTGCTGGTTCTTTGAATATTTATTCCTGGTTAGTATTTAGTGGTTAGACAATATTTGCAAGTAATAATATATTAATCTTTTAATGTGTCAACCATAGACATCCCGCGTTAAATGTTAATGCCAAGAGTAAAACCCTCGTATAGGCCATATGCATTGTTCTACACGTATGACAAAGGTTGGTTCATACTCCCCATCCCCTTAATTAGAGAGTTGGCCAAAAGAAAAGGAAACTATGTTAATGCGGTCCAGTTTTCTAAGTATGTCTAATGCTGCTTTTAGGTTGAACGAGGAGATGATTGAGACGCTCTTCATGGTAAATGGTTCAAGTTTACCTTCAAAAGATAATCATAATCGGTGCCCGAGCATGCTGGTGATTAATCAGGAGAATAGGGTGCTTGACCCTAAGAAATCCCAGAATATTGCAATTCTGTTAAGGGCACTCAACGTGACGATTGATGAAGTCTGTGAGGCTCTTATGGAAGGTAACTTTCATTCTCATTTGCGGAAGAAAGAGACTAGATCGAATCTCCACGTCTTTTGCTTCACAGTGATGACTGGAATTAATGCATGTACATTTTTTCATGGCAAATGAATGTAACGTATGTTACAGTCTCTTTTGGTAATAGCAATATCTAATTAGCTCTTCCACTTTATTGCAATATCAATTATTCTGAGTTTGCCTTTCTCCATAAATTTGTCTGTTATAGTACGTCTGGATGAGCATCTTTACTTGATGAGACAAATGCTGCATGATGCTCTCTTTTTACTCCCACTGTCTTGTAGCCACAACCTTTGCAGGTTTTCCTGTAAGTTTGATGTTTCCATCTGGATCAGCATTCTTAGTTGATAAATGCCATATGCCTTTGTAGCACATCTTTTTTGTGAAAGAAAATACAGCTTGGATGTGGGGACCAAGGCTTTGGTGTTGATGTGCATGTGGTCATTTAAATGAATGTTTTCTAAGTCATCGTTTTATCTTTAGTTCTTTTACTTGGATGGGCATACATGGATTGGCAGGCTGAGTGAAAGTTTCAATTCTGCCAGGGCAGTAATAAAGTCCATCCTCCCTTTTCCATGGAAGAGGAAACAAGGACAACACAAAAATACAATTAATGGGCGACTGTATAGTGAACCCATGAAAAAATAATATGCCATTCCATTGGGTTGTAAGCATGACATGCTCAGTTGCTTTCTTTCTTTTTTTTTTTTTGTTTTTGTTTTATATTAAATGTTTCTTTCCTAAATAAATTGGCTTCTTGTCTGAAATAGAATTACCAAAAAAGGAAAGAGTGCAATCAAATTGATGTATCTATGTACTAAGGAGTTGTTGGTTCTTGTTCATACTTATATCATCTCTAAATTGTTTGGCATTCTTCTCTTTTGATCAGGTAATGCGGATTCATTGGGGAGTGAGCTTCTTGAAAGTTTGTTGAAGATGGCTCCATCAAAAGAAGAGGAATACAAATTAAAAGAGTTCAAAGATGAATCACCTTTTAAATTAGGCCCTGCTGAGAAATTCTTGAGGGCAGTGCTCGATATACCATTTGCATTTAAGAGAGTCGATGCAATGCTTTATGTTGTTAATTTCGATGCAGAAATTGAATACCTTAAGAGGTCATTTGAAACATTGCAGGTGGGTCTGACATTTTTATTTTACTTATTACTTTGTACGTTTCACTTGGTTTTTGTTTGATCACTTAGAATTTTATATACCCAAGATATGTCCATAGTTTGGAGAAAAAGCAGATGCTATAGCTGAGAGAATCTTGTATGGCTTGACAGAAGAGATTGTCAACTGCTGCTTTCATCCTCTTTATGAAATAAAATATGAATTCATTTTCTATGATATATAGAGAAAATCTCCATGAATTTCGTAATGATTGGATTATGGCTGTACATAACAATCAGGCACTGGTCAGTTTTCTGATATTATCCTGTTAATAGCAATATGGGGAATGTTCTTTGCATCAGTCATCATTCTCTAGCAATTTCATGGCTCTAACCCATCATCAAATTATTTCAGAATCCAACCTGAGCTTTATCTTGCTTAGTTCAAGTGGTGGGTATAGTTGGATAGCAGTTCCCAAATGTCATTGAGAATTTTAATGTTATGTGCCTCGGTTGGAAAGGTTTAACCCACTGAGATATGTCTTAGCATGAAGGTTATCAGTAGACATCATTGATGAAGACCTCATTCTCTAGAGGGATCTAGTAATTGTACAATTGAAGTCTGTGTAGTAGGATTTGGCTTTATCATTTCACTTTTTGCTAGATTGATGGCTCGATATCTAATTTTGGCTGTTCCTTGCAACCTGCAATCTTCTTATCCTTTTCACAGGTGGCCTGTGCAGAGCTAAAGAATAGCAAAATGTTCTTGAAGCTACTTGAAGCAGTGCTTAAAACTGGAAACCGCATGAATGTGGGAACCAATAGAGGTGATGCACATGCCTTCAAGCTCGATACGCTTCTGAAGCTTGTAGATGTGAAGGGCACAGATGGAAAGACTACGCTCTTGCACTTTGTTGTCCAGGAAATAGTACGGGCTGAGGGCTCTCGGATATTGGGAGCCGATGAGAGCAGCCAGAGAACCGAGCAATCTGCTCTTCGAAGTGAGGTTGAATTCAGGAAGCTAGGCCTGCAAGTTGTATCAAGTCTCGGTGGAGAGCTAAGCAATGTAAAGAAAGCTGCAACAATGGATTCGTGTGTATTAAGCAATGAAGTTTCAAAACTTGGTGAAGGGGTTGCAAAAATAAGGGATGTTATAAAGCTAACTAATGAGGCAGTTGTAACAGAGAGCGGCAGAAAATTCCTAGAATCGATGATAGATTTTTTATCGACAGCTGAGAGAGAAATAACAGGAATTCAGTCCCTGGAGAGAGCTGCTCTATCTATGGTGAGGGAAATAACAGAATATTTCCATGGGGACACTGCTAAAGAGGAAGCTCATCCGTTTCGGATATTCATGGTTGTAAGGGACTTCCTCTCCACTCTTGATCAGGTGTGCAAAGAAGTGGGCAAGATAAATGAGAGAACGATATATGGCTCTGCCCGATCGATCCCAGCTAATCCTGGTCTTCCACCAATTTTCCCTGTATTTGCAGAGAGGAAACAGAGCGTTTCATCTGAAGACAAAAGCTGATTCATTTTTAAGAAGGTTGTTCAGCTTAGTGTCCTTTATGCGCTGCTTGGGTTCCTGTAGTGACGAGATTTTGGGCAGTTGATTTCAGTGTAATATACAAGGGAAGATTTGCTCAGGACATAATGTATGAGTTCTTGTAAATTAATTACAGACCAAGGCTTTGGGAGAGAGGATTCTATTTCTTACATGTGTAGCTACAAACTGTCTTTCGTTTCTGTCTGTCTTATCTATCTCCAATGCATCATATCATCCTACCCCTCCACCATTTGCCAGGGAGGAGGCAAACATAGCTTCAAACATACTCATGCAGCAGAACCCTCATGAAACGAACAAGATAATGCTGCTGCTTCTGCATTCGGAAATCTGCTCGACGCTGGAGGATGAGAGTACAGGGTTGCCTCCGCTTACTCCGCTTTTTCGATTGGAGATAAGGGGATTAGAAGAATTTCTCCGCTGATGCATGTCTTCCTCCTTTACCTTTCCTCAAACTTTCTTTTCTTTTCACCCAAGAGGTAATTCTCTTTGGCACGCTTTCCCTACGTATGACCTAGCTTCATCTTGGAAGCCGCGGGGCTTCTTCATATTTAAGCACAAAATTTGATGAGGATATATGCTGGTTTTAAATTTTCTTTCAGAGAGATATTTTTTCATCCGGCCCTCCCAGCAACAAAATTTGTTTTCCTGTTAGCAAGTAATTTAATTTTCTATACATCTTGTTTTCATACAGATCATTAAGTTGGTGCTTGAATTTGGAGTTACTTAGCTGAACGAACTCCAATACACACCATGGACCACCATTGCATACCATCATTATCACTATCACCACCACTAACACATGATACTGTTTAGATTATTGTTTAGATTTTTAGAACCACCACTAATATGTGTTATCATGTGATAATCGTTTAGATTTTTTGAACAGTGTGCTTAGTGCTTACTTTGTCGTTCCTATGGATATGAAAAATTTTAATTTTCTCCTTCTCTAAATTCCTTGAGCATTACTGTGACTCAAGACTTCCTTTCATTTCATCATCCTCTACTATTCTTTTAATCTTAAAAATTTTCAATTTTTCCTGTTCATGTTGGAATAATTTTTCCAATTTACCGTATCTTTATTAGATTGACTTTGAAATTTAGGACTTTTTGATGTTTCCTTAATATCCACATGAACAATTTTGTTAATTTTTTCCTTTTTGTGAACTAAGACTTAATGGCTACGAGTATGAATGCAAATGTCACGTACGTGTTATGTAAGAAGTGATGTTATACGTGATTAGGAAAATAATTTGAGTGATTTGTGTGGGATGATTAGGAGAGAAGTATAGGGAGAAGGAGTAGACAATTTTGATGTGGCTCTAACACGTATAGTGATAGGTGAAGGAGCGCGATAGTATTAAACTTCAAGATCAATAAACAACGAAGTGGTGTTTTTGAGGTATTTAAGTATTTGATTTTTGAGATAAAGTTCTGATAAAATAATGGTGTTAATGGAGATTTTTCTTTCTTCCTAAATGAAGATGTAAATGGAGTATTTATAGGAAATGATAGTTGATCACCTCCGTCGGATTATAATGGTGATCAATGATTAAGGTTGAAACTTTTTATTAATGGATTTTAAATGGGCTAATTTCATAGGTTTAGACCAAGATAAAAGCATTATTTATTAGTTTAGTGTGAGGCAAACAAAAAAATATTGTAATCGATGGACAGATCTTATGGACCTTACTTTATGCCCATCACGCCAAATATCCCTTCATCATCTCGGTGATTTATGGGCTCGATTTTTTGGACTATCATATTTGCTTGAGGAATCAAATTCATTTAATATTTAATTAATAAGCTTGAAGCTTAACTATATTTGGCATGGCAAAGGGAATTTAAAAAGAAAGAAAGTGAGAGGAAAAAATCATGAACCGAAAGAATTATGAAGGTATCTAATTCCTTCAAATGCGTTTTGATAATGGAGGGAAGAAAAATGGAAAGAATCTTGATGTTTAATAAAAGGCATATAAAATAAATGAGATTGTATGTTTTTTGCATGGGAACTATATGATCTCACTTTTTTTATGTGTCAAACTCTTAATAGAGGATATTGCTAAAAGTTGATAAACCATTGATCTACCTATTTTTTTCCCCAAAAAAAAAGCTAGTGAGGCCTTTGGAGACATTCAACTTATTTTGTTCTCTTTTACTTCCCTTCATAAAACAAACAATGAAATTTCTTTTCTCTCCATTTTTTCTTTCTTCCTCATTCTTTCCTCCCTTCTTCCCTCATCCCAAACATAATGGTGTAAAGTTTTAAACTTTTCTTTAAATTTTATGTTTTGGTTTTGTCCTTCTTGCCATTTGAACTTTGAGTTTCATGTAATGCTTTTTTGGATTCTAGAAAACATGTTTTGGTGTTGTAATTAGTCTTTCAATTAAGTTGAACATCTTAAAAGCATTAAACTTTCCTTTACTTTATTTTATTTTTTACATTTAAAGGGTATACTTGTTTTGTTTCTAGACTTAAACTTATAAGAGAATGTCAAAATAGAATTTCTTAGAATGATATTTTGTATGCGTGTCAATGAAGAAGAGACTATGATGGAGAAGGAGAGACTTTGATGAGTATAATGTAGATAATGGGGATGTTATTGTCAATTTAATCTATTATAGATCTATTTTTTATTTTTCTATTTTAGTCTAAGTGAATAAAGTAATTCCAATTACCAAGCCATTGTAGTATAATGGTATTGCCACTAGTTTTCTATTGGGATAGATCAGGATTCAAATCTCCCCTCTTTTATAATTAGCAAAGAAAAAGAATAAAGTAATGATCATTATGGATTTATTCAATCCTAATGAATTGTAATTCCATCATATATGTCTATTTAATGTGGTAAGGCGAACAAGTTGTAAGTATGGTTTGGACTTTATCAAATTCAAATCTTATTTAAGCTTTAGTAGATATAATTTATTTCCCTAAATAATTGAGTTTAATGAAGTTTAATTAGTTAGTTGAATTAGAGCTTGTTGGGGACTGTTTTGATAAGACAAAGGAGTGTCTTATACCATGCTACAAATTTACATCTTCTCACATAGCCAAGACATATACACATGCATACCTATGTACACGTACATAAAAACATACCTACAATCATAAGCATATACATGCCTACCTCCCTTCTCTTCTTTCCTATAAATGTACATATGCACACATTCATACACATATTTTTACACAAACACATATTATCGGAGGTTGTGCTATTGCTACATGGGCTCTCTCAGAATAGTTTATTAACATTTTCCTTGTTTACTTTTAAAATGTCTCATGTATTAATATTTTCTATATATTATTAAATTTTTCAATTCCTTTATAACATGTATAGTGTAATAAACAATAGTAGGTTTTTATCTTGTTCTACTTGTATCATTTGTTCTTTTTAAAATTTTTGACAAATGAAGTGATTGGAATAGAGGGCAATATAGAGTCCAAGAGTTAAATAGAGATGAAGATGAGGATTCTTATAATATTTTACTCATTTCACTTTTGGTAGAATGCAATATTTTTAAATTTTAAAAATATAAAAAAATTTGAGAAAAATGTGTACTATAATAATTTTTATCATCACTTAGAAATAAGCTATTAGTATGGATTTTGTATAATGAACTATCTCCTATCCAATTGGATTCTAATACATAACTTACTTTTGAACATTTATATCACTAATACGAAACTTCGAGCAAGTAGATGAACTAGAAGTGGTAGAAGATAGTTCATTGCATGTTGATGATGTTAGGAATATAATTGATACAATATCTCAAATAGATAGAAAAGTGATCAATGTATATATTTTTCTCAAAAGATTTTCCATGCTTATTTCCAAAATTGTAGTAAACAACTATGAATTAGAATCAACGAAATATCGAAGGAATTGCCGTCTCGATCTCCCTTTAATTCATGAACATGAAAATGTTCTATTTCATCTTTTCAAATTTTAATGAAGATGAGAATGATTACTTTAGAAAGTAGGAGTAGCTCCACATAAATGAAGACTGATGGTGATTGTAATATGAGTTATAAAGGTATTTATAAAACATTTTAATATGTGGAAAATATTGAAATTAGCAATTGATATTACTTACATTTTAGTGATGTTATTTTATTCTTATAATATTTTTCATATAATTGTAGTTGTATTTTATTTATTTTTGAGAGGTTTGTATTTTGTTGCAAAGTAAGTAGTATGCACATCTATTAATGGTATTCAAGTAATGATGTAAGGAATTTTTTTGTACTTTATTAATGAGATAACTTGAGCTAATTGATTATATGTTTTTAATATGTTATGTAATATGTGTTTTATTTCACTAGCAAATAGGCAAAACAAGGATGTAGGAGAAATCTACTTTTCTTAGTAAAAGAAATTTGATTGTGCTAGTTCCATGAGTTGTAATGATGGTGATTTTTCCTCTAGCTAGGCTTAAAACCTATTAGGGCTTATCTTGAATCTTAATGGGCTTGCAAATAGAGAACACGATTAGGGTAGCTACTTTGATGCTTTACTTTGTCGTAGGAAGAGATATTAGTGAAGATAAGCTAAAGAAGTATATTAGAAGCCAAGCCTTATGTATTTGGATGGAATTGGTATTTATATGAACTTTGCTAGGTTCTTATTGGTTAGTAGCCTTTTCCTTATGGTATGGGCTATTAGACTCTTGGGGTGTGGACCACCATGACTTTTTGATATGGTTAGGTGATGATGGTTTGAGTCTACTTTGGCCGCACAAGGGTCATTTCTAAATTAATGCAGTATAACTCTTGTCATTTCTTTTTCATCTGTTGGGAGAACAAATCTAAGGCATAGCTTTTAAAAGGGATTAGTTGGATGAGGATGCTATGGAGTTAGGGTACATCCAACCCTTTTAGTTCGGCTATATTGGGTCCTTAGCCCATTCTCAAAATTGGTTATCAACAAATTGGATTCATTTGACACATTGATCTTAAAGAACTGATATAGAATCAAGGGACCTAAGGCTATTTTAGATTTCCCTTTGAAGGACCCATTACTTGGTGGTACTAGTTAGATTGGACTAGGTTAGGACTAGTGCTTGAGTCTAAATACATGATTGATACTAATATGAGTTGATGTGTGTAATGTTAAGAGCAAAAGATAATTTTTTGTTCATGTGAACATTGTCTCTTTTTTCTTAATGAAGAAGAGGAATGATTTTGTTTGATTTATTGATAGATAGCATATTATATTTACATAAATTGATTTAGTATTATTATTTTATTGAATTGATTATTGGAGTTCTAAACAAATACGAGGCTCTTTACAAAAAAATATAATGGAAAACAGTCCTTAGTGATAAATATTACGTATATAGTATAGTGAAGTCGTATTGTAAAGAAAATAGACTAAAGAAGGCGCATCTAAAGCATGCACCTTCATGGTATAGTGAAGGTGAATGTTTTGCATGCGCCTTCCACATTCTAGACTTCAAAACTAGAAATAGACGCTACTGATACAGAAGGGGCACATATCAGAAAAATAACTCTTCAAAAATGCATTAAACACGCACGGGTTTCTTAACTTTCAATCTTTATTCCATTTTTTTTTTGAAAATCGATCAACCCGATAAGGTAGAAATGTCTACATTACATCTCATTTAGTGGTTTTTTTTTTTTTAAATTCATAATTTCCTCTCTAATTTGTGTAGACATGCATGAACCCTAATTGTTTCACTTTCTTCATATTTGATGGAAATTTGTTATGATAAGTGTTGATTAAGTCGGTTTGATACCAGGGTAGTTAAATTGTGTTGATTTTGTTACGAAACTATTAGTATAGATATCGAAATTCTAGTTAAAATTTCACATACGCTCTGTGTTTGATAAAGCCCTCATAGAAGTTATGTTTAGTGAATCTAGTGAGATGTTGTGATGAAACTTTCTACTTTGACGTTCGGCATGTAGGAATTAGGTTTTTGCTTTGAACTAATTCTTCGGTTGGTGGTGATATTACTAGGGCAGAAATGGTGGTTTACGTGAAAGTAATCATGTATCTAATGGCAACATAGTGAATGGCAACATAGTGAGTGGCAACTACTGAATCTAGAGTTCATTATTTGATTTTGATGAGAACAAAACAAAAAGTATATATCTAAACATGTTTTTGAAGAGAACAAAAACAAGTAGATGATTAAACTAAGTATTATTTGATTATTTTGAGATATTTGAATAAGTTTAATTAGTTTGCTTAATGATTAAATATATCAATTATCTCTACAAGAAATTTAATCTTTTGAAATAGCGATCAAATGATCTTGAAGTTATTTTGCAAAGAGTATTCATTTGTTGTGTGTTAAAAGAATTTTCAAGTGATATTTAGCCTACCGGGTCGATGGCTCAAGGAAGAACCAGGCTGATGGTATAAAACCCTAGAAAATATAAAGAAAAACTCACTAACTTGGAAGAATCGGCTTGCCGGTAGAGTAATTTTTACTAGCTTGCTAGTGGTTCAAAGTACTAGCATAAGTCAGATTCAATTAGTTGTTGGATTATTGAATGCATTGTAACGGGAAGAAATAAATGGGATAATATAAATGCTCAGCAACTCGACCAAGGATAGTAGAGAATTGATCTTTTGCTGCAATATTTCAACACTCTCTTGAATTTTTGTTGTCTATAATTCTCGTTGCTAATATTTAGAGAGATTTAAAGTGCAGTGCTTGTGAGCTATTAGTTGTAAGTATTGAGAGTTAAAAACATTACACCAATAATTCTTGAGATTGAGTTTTTGTATTGAGAGTTGCGAGTGTGATTTGTGTTGAGAGTTGCGAGTGTAAAACTCATGTAATCAAGTTTGTATTTGTGTAGCTTTTGGAGTTTGGATTGAGAAATTAATAAAGTGGTGTGAAGTCCTTGGTTGGAGGCATTGTATGTCCGTAGAGACTAGGGGGTGGTCCGAACTCTACGTTATATCCGGGCTTGATCTTCTTTGTTCCTATCTCTTTTAATTTCCACACTTATTATTGCTCTATTATTGTTTTGATTACTCTTATTATTGTATTTAGTTATTTATATCGGAAAAGAATTGCAATTTATTCACCCCCTACCCCTACCTTGAGTTTAGCCTAGTGTTCTTCGATTGGTATTGATATCAGACAAGTGCACCTATTAATTTTAATATAGCGGATGTGAGTTCGAGTTGATCCCTTAGAGATTTCGAGTACTAATATTAACCTTAGCTCTATTATTTAACCAGAAAATTGTGATAAGTTGAATGAATTAAAACTACTGAAATTAACAAACTAAACTAATTATGAGACTTAATTAAGCAGTTTAGAAAGCAATAAAACTAAGAACGACTTCAAGAATACAATAACGTATTTAGGAATTATTTCCCCTAATGTTTAACATATGACTGCTTAAAATATATTTAATTCAATTTCTATTATTCTTGATTGGAGGGATCCACAATTAAAGTTAATACCTTTCTCAAGCATATTAACCTTAATCCTAAATTATTTACCAGAATCTCTTCACTTAGTAATATAATTTAGAATTGCATTAATGTATAATGAATTCCCACACAAATAATTAACTTTCCGGAAGAAACATGTATTTTATCTCTAAGTATACATGTAATTCTCTTCAATTATGCCTAGATCTAATTACACATGCAATTTCTCAATCATCATGCATAATATCATAGATTGATACTCTAAAAATATCTATCAACAATTAAACAACATAATTGAATCAAGAAAAGATAGAAACTTTATTGAAAATTATAAATCAACCCAAGAGTCACATGAAACCCTAGGTTCCATAATCCTAAATACACGAATTCTAAGCTATCATAATAAAACTAAAAATGAGTTCCATCAAAAACATAAAATAAAACATGAAAAACCCCTTTGATTGATGAACAATCTCTCCAATCTTGAAGTTGATGTTGCTTTCTCCTTTTTCTTCTCCTTCTCCTCAAGTCTCTTCTCTTCTCTAGTGTCTCCTCCTTTCTTGAAACCCTCATATGTCCTTTTATATATGTATTATAAGGATGCTGTTTTCGTCACCAGACACGGCCTGGGACATGGCCGTGTCCTTAGGTCGTGTAACTTTCTAACCCTGGCAAATTTTTCTGCATGGACACAGCCTGGGGACATGGTTATGTCCCAGACTATGTAACTTCAAAACTTCATAACTCCTTCATTTGAACTCCGAATTGAGTGAAACTTGATTCCTTTTCTTCGTTTTCAATCCTAGAACGCGTTCAAACCTTGAAATCAAAATTTTACTCAATTAAGTATCAATTTCTTTGAAGAAAACAAAAAATGTAAGGGAAATACTATAAAATCACCATGTGAAATATGTTTAAAATCAAAGTTATCGGGTATCAAAGCTAATTTCTAGTCGCTTGCTTAACTGCATGTTAAAGTAAAGGTCATGGCATTTAATACACTAGGCTTTATGGAAGGGCAAACTATTAATAGACCGCCACTCTTAACTGGAAATAATTATCCTTATTAGAAATGCAGAATGAGTATATTCTTAAAAGCACAAAATAGATTATTATGGCAAGTAGTGGATAAAAGACCATTCAAGATAGAAGGTAAAGTAGAAGATAATTATATTGATAATGATTGGAAGTTGTTAGATTTAAATGAAATAGCTATGAACATCTTTTATTGTACCATTAATGAAAATGACTTTAATAGAGTTTGTACATGTAAGAGTGCTAAGGAAATTTGGGAAGAATTGAAAGGTATATATAAAAGAACTAGCCGAGTAAGGGATACAAAAATAAGCTTATTATGTGGACAATTTGAAAACTTTAGAATGTATCCAAATGAAAGTACTGATGAGATGCATAATAGATTCATTAATATCGTCAATCCTTTGGGTGTTCTTGGAAAGACATTTACTAACCTTGAAATAAATTCTAAAATTCTTAGGTCTTTGCCAAGAGATTGAGAAGCCAAGAGAACCACGATTGAGGAAACTCGTGATCTTACCACAATGCCAAAAGGGCAACTTCTTGGAACTCTTAAAACTCACGAGATGATTAAAAAGTAAGGAGAGAAATCCAAGAAGAAAATAATTGCTTTAAAAGCAACCAAAGAGAGCTTTAATAGTGATGAAAGCGAGGATGATGATGATAATGATGATGATGTGGTATGATTACGAGAAATTTTAAGAAATTCATAAAGTTTAATAGGAAATTGGTGAAAGATAAGGATGAAAACATATCTCAATCAAGAAAGGAGAAGAAGGAAGTAATCAAATGCTATAATTGCTAAAAACCGGGTCATATTCAACAATATTGCCTAGATCTTAAGAAGGCTGAGAAATGAGCAAGGAAAAAGGCTATGATGGCAACTTGGAGTGATTCAAGTGACTTAGAAGGAGAAATGTGCTTTATGGCAATGGACAATGAGGTATGTTATATTTCTAGTGATTCTTCATTTGCTAAACTCAAAAATATGTATGATGAGTTACTTAAGGAATTTATTAAAGCTCAAAAGAAGAACAAGATGATGATTGAAATAGGAAGTGAATTTGATTTATTTAGAAATGAATATAATAAAGTGAATGATGTTAAAGAAAGTTTAGAGGAGGATAATGAGCACTTAAGATTAGAAGTTGATAAACTAAATAGAAACAATGAAGGCTTAAATCTTAGGAATGAGGAGTTGGCTAAGGAAAATAATCAATTGAAAGAAAAGTGCAACTTTCTTGAAACAAAAGTTGATAGCATGAAAAATGAGGATAATATGGTTAATAGGCTAGGAGAGCTTTAAATTGAAAATGTTTTCTTGAAGTTTAGCCTAGATGATTCAAAACAAACTATAGCCAAGGTCGTGAATGGAGAAAAGAATTTAGATAAGCTCTTTGGCTCTCAAAGGCAAGGATTGAATAAAACTGAAATTGGCTATAATAGAGAATATATTTACAAGTCTTACAAAAGTCACTTTGTAAAAGTAACAACTAAGACTTGTAACTATTATGGTAGATATGACTATATTGCATATACATGTGCAATACATCGCAATATCGATTTGAATCACAAAGGTAAAATGATTTGGGTTCTAAAAGGACAAAGATATATTATTGCAACTAACCATAAAGGACCTAAACTCACATGGGTACTAAAAAAGCAATCACATGTTTTTGTAGGAAGTTCAAGTGGGAGTAACTTAAAAAACTCAAATGGAGAATGCTCAAAGAAAATTCGAAGTGCCTCCAATGTGGTGCTTGATTCAAGATATTCATTCAAGTAGTCTCCATATAATAACTAACATATTTTGTGTACTTTTAAAGTTCTCTACATTTGCTTAAGGCTTTCTTGTGCACATATTTACCATCTCTTGATTTTAATGTCAAATGTTAGCTCCTACATGTTTAAATATGCTAATATTTTATGGTTGAATAGTTGACTTGATTTAATTATGAAGCTATGCATAATTGATATATCTTCAACCATATTTAAGCTTAAATAAGTATTTAGGGATTTTACTAGTGTTTGCAATTACTAGCTTTGCAAGCTATACTTAAACTCTCATTATGTTATAATGCACATATAAATCTTTCTTAGAATGGATAATTGCAAATATCATACTTTTTGTGCACATTTAAAGTTTCTCATGAATACTTAGAATCATGTGCACACAATTTTGCTATGTTTCGATTTCCGTGTTCAGATCTAATTCTTGCATGTTTAATTTTGTCCATAGATTATGGTTGAATGATTAAGTTGGCCTACTTTTGTTTTTGTGTAAATTTGACTCTTTTAGACTCAAATTAGGCTCTTATTGTTGTTTGGAAAATCATATGATCATTTTGTTTATTTGCATGCTATATATCTTAATCATGCTACCCTTGTATCTATAGACACCATTGAAACTTGTTTAGAATACCAAATTATCATGAACTTGATTTAGTATGTATGTGTGACATTAAGCTCAATTTGCATTTAATGGTTGATTTTGATAATTTCAAGTGGTGATTTTAAGACTTCCAAATCCTTCTTGCGATATTTTCCTTCCAACATGCTTGAACATGATGATGAAACTTACTTGAAGTATTGATTTGTGATAACTAAGCCTTATTGCTCAAAATTAGTCATTCATATATTTGCATGGCTTAATAGTGAACTTTCTAGCAATTAATGACTTAATTCTTGTTAAATTTTACTAATGTTGCTGAGATAATACCTTTTCACACTCAAGTGGACCTAAGAAACATGCTCATGTAGATTTTATGCATAAAACATAGCGTTTAGCATGATTTGAGCACATTTGAAGTCATTCATAAGCAACTAAGTTGATATATGCGCAAATGAATTATGCATTGGTTTCCGTGCTCAAAATTGGGTCTCACATGTTTATTTTCATCCCTAATGATGTTCGAGTGGTCAAACTAGCTTGATTTGAATTTCGTGCATATTTGACCTCTCTAGACTCTTTTTAGGTTCTAAGTATATTGTGGAGCATTTCATGACTATTTATGCCAATATGAATGTTGCTTGGTTTGATCATGCATTTTTTCTGTTCTTGGTATCTTTTAAATATGCTTAAACCATAAACTTGTCTTGAATTTGAGACAAAATCTATACTTACTCAATAGCTACATTTATGCTTAACATTTGATTTTAAGGAACTCGAGTAGTGATTTTTCACTTTGTAGAGCCTTAAAGCTATATTTTGTGCCTACCATGCTCAAACATGCATTTGAAATTTGCTTGACTTGTTGGTGTGCAAAAACTCAATATTTATGCACCTATTTTGCTCATACATGCACACTTTCACTTTATTATGAATTACTTGGCTTTATGGACTTGATTTAGAATCTTGGCTCTCTCGTTAAAGAATGAGTTTTTCAAGCCTTAACGGACTTAAATAAACTTATTTAAAGTGTTAGGATGTTGCTTAAATCTCTACAAATCAATTTGGATTGGCAAACTTGCTTAATCAAAAGACCCTACTGTTTTTTTGCAATTTTACAGACAACCGGCATGCTGATTAAACAATTCATCGGCTTGCTGGTATACCTGCATATTTAACAACTTGTTTTTGTTTTTGTTTGCTTAACTGGCAAGCTGGTATACTCAATTCCTGAAACAATCTGTTTTGCTTCTGTTCATGCCAGCTCGTCTAAATACTGGCAAGCCGATTCATTTGTTTTCAGGCACGACTTAAAATCGCATCACTCCATTTCTCTCCCATCCTTTTTCCGAAACCCCTTTTTCTCTTCCTCAAACCCTAACCCCTTTCTCTCTCTTCGATCTATCTCTTTTCTTCCATCAAAATCCAAAATTTCTTCTCTCAATCAACTCTCCACTCTCTTCTTTTTTCTCTTTCTCTTCACCGTTTATCAAACTTCTCCTTCTTCATCTTCCTTTCTTCACTTTCTCTCTCTACCCATACCCACCAACCGTTACGCCGCCACATACCGCCACACATCGTCCATACACTTCTACCATCACCTCGGCTTCCTTTACACTCACTCTATTATCTTATCCCCATTCCCTTCTTTAACAACCATGGCATCGTGTATTGCTTATGGCTTAGCACCCCTGGCGTATAACAACCACCTCTTTTCCTCTCAACAACATTCTCAATGCTTTGAGAAATTTGTCAATTTAGAGGTCGATATTGGCATTGTTTATCCATCGGAGGTGCTCGAGGAATTTTGCATTGCCGCCTTTCCCGGGGTCATCACTAATCATGTCTTCTATATCCTTCGGCTTCCTCATTAGGTATATGATGATGCCATTAAGTATTTTTATTGTAATATCTTAGACTCTCCAGATGATCAGGGTAGACCAAAACTGAAAATGAATCCGAGTGATGAACTACGTCGTAGTGTCCTCTATACTTATGTTTATGGTACTTTACTTACTATTACGCCTAAGGATATTTGTGGTCTTATTGGTGCTGTTGTTGGTGGAATGGAAGTGAATGTAAATTATTATGGAAAAAAATTCTATGAGAGAGTTTTTAGATTTAAAGGCATTAGAGTTGATGGGGAAAAACAAAAAATTTGGCTACTCTCTGCCTCGACCTTAGGACAAAGATCCTCCACCATATTGTCATTTACAACTACTGTTCTCGTCGAGGCTAGCAATCCAATGTCACCCTTCAGGTCTTATAGATTTTGTATTATTTGATAATGAATAAGTAGATTGATTTCTTTAGTATTATGGTCTAATGTTTTAAACATGTAACCAAAACCCATCTTAAGCTTTTCTTTACTTTGGGCGTTTGGTTACACAATTACTTATAAGAAAAGGCATTCAGTTTCCTTCCCCCCTACAGGTAGCTCGAGTCAAGCACTTTGAATTAATTGATGTTTGTTGGGGGATTTAGAAGAAATTTAGCAACAATTGGGTTAGGCGGAAAGACCTTCCTCCTCTTGATCTTCTCTTTACACGTGGATTACAGGAGCCTATTATTTCTTTTATTGAGCTAGGTAGTCCCAATGCTCATGCTCATTCGGCTGACGCTTCTCGCCATGCTGGTACACCTCTACTTGCGGGCTTTTCTCATCCGCCTCCACCAAATTTTGGGTTTCCATCCTTTGATTTAGCTGTTCCTCTCACCTCTTAGCATCCTTTCTATTAGTACTCTGAAATGCGCTACAATCAGCTTCCGGAAGACATTCATGATCACTTACACAACGGGTTTCAAGGACTCTATCATCATTTCCAGCTGGACTACCATTGCCCCTCTTGCCCTTTTCCTCTTCCCACTCAGGATGATGATCCTCCTACTGCTTAGTCATGCACTTTAGCTTTTTATCCTTGCTTTGCTCTTTTTTTAAAGAACTTGGTATTTGGCCACTCCTTCGTTTCGTTGTTGTTTTGTAAACTTTGGTCCTTGATGGGATTTCTCTTTATATTGGTTGTTTATGACTACTTTTGTAAGCTCTATTTGTTGATCTTTTGCCCTCAAATTACCCTTGCTATGCTAGCTGTTTTAAATTACTTTTTGCGCTCTCTCTTTCTTTGATTTTGATCTTGCAGGGGGCAAATTCTTCGGTATAAGCCGGAGCTTTATTGAACTTTCAACTTGAATCTTCGTACCTTTTCACTGCCTTGATCCTGCTTTTATTTTTATTTTTTTTTATGAGGCCAAATGGGGAGAAATATTTAAGCTGTTAAAGCGTCAAAATGTGTATTACATCAAATTGTTAATAGTTACTCAAAGATGATACTAATCTTATAACTTTGGCATATCTTGATTCTTTGAAAGTCAAATATCTTGAAATTGAGTGCTAAATTGAGGGGGAGTGTTTAAAGTATAAGAGTTTCATTATTTGATTTTGATGAGAACAAAAAAAAAAAAAAATGTATATCTAAACATGTAGTTTTTGAAGAGAACAAAAATAAGTAGATAATTAAATTAAGTATTATTTGATTATTTTGAGATAATTGAATGAGTTCAATTAGCTTGCTTAATGATTAAATATATCAATTATCTCCATAAGAAATTTAATCTTTTGAAGTAGTGATTAAATGATCTTGAAGTTATTTTGCAAAAAGTATTCATTTGTTGTGCGTTAAAAGAATTTTCAGGTGATATTTGGCCTACTGGGTTGACGGCTCAAGGAAGAACCAGGCTGATGGTATAAAGCCTTGGAAAACACAAAGAAAAGCTCACTGATCTAGAAGAACCGGCTTACCGGTAGTTCAAAGTATCAGCATGTCGGTAAGTCAGATTCAACTAGCTGCTGGAGCATTGAATGTATAGTAAAGGGAAGAAATGAATGGGATAATATAAATGCTTAGCAACCTGACCAAGGATAGTAGAGAACTGATCTTTTGCTGTAATATTTCAACATTTTTTTGTATTCTTATTGTCTATAATTCTCATTGTCTCTTATATCATAAATTGCTAATATTTAGAGAGATTTGAAGTGTAGTGCTTGTGAGTTATTAGATACAAGTATTGAGAGTTAAAAGCACTACACCAATAATTCTTGAGATTGAGTTTTTGCATTGAGAGTTGAGATTGTGATTTGTGTTAAGAGTTGTAGGTGTAAAACTTGTGTAATCAAGTTTGTGTTTGTGTAACTCTTGGAGTTTGGATTGAGAAATCAATAAAGTGGTGTAAAGTCCTCGGTTGGAGGTATCGTATGTCCGTGGAGACTAAAGGGCGGTTTGAACTCCACGTTATATCCGGGCTTGATCTTCTTTATCTCTATCTCTTTTAATTTCCACACTTATTGTTGCTCTATTGTTGCTTTGATTACTCTTATTATTACATTTAGTTGTTTATATTGGAAAAGAATTGCAATTTGTTCTTAAACTCAATTCACCCCCCCTTTTGAGTTTAGCCTAGTGTTCTTCAGCAATTCGGGGCCGAAGTACGATAAAGAACCCATTAAGAAGTTGAAGATGAGAAATGATGTAAACTTCTCCTACTTCTTTTAGAGGATTTGTGGGAGTGCTAGAGTTAACTTGATTGAGGTTGAAATTATGCACAAACATTCATTCTTCTATGATGGGGGAGTTGCTTATAAGTTGATGGTTATTAAAAACGATAAAGATATTGAAAATTTCATTGAGATGATTGAGTCTTTCGGGGAACATAGCATTCAAGAGGTATACGTTAGGCACTGTGGGGTTAAGTGCTTAGGTTGAGTAGAAAACGTTTCATGCAAAAAGTTAGACATTTCTAACACCCTAAGTACAATCGATGATAAGCAGTATGTAGAGGTCAAATTTGAATGAGTCACATGAACCTTATGTGGATTTCACCAAGCTTAAGTGTGTTCACATCATAGAAGATTAACTTGATGAAGCATACAGTTCGATTATCAAACATCAAAAGTCTTATGATCCATATGTGGAGTGAATGCACATGGACATAAATGCCAACAATGATGGAGAGCCAATTGGACATGATGATAAGGAAGATGTTAGACTCAATGATGATGATGGTGAGGATTTGAGAGAACCCTAAGTGAGTCCAGAATTTGTTGTTAGCAATGTGCTAATTAACCTAAATGAGGAGCCATCCTTGTAGGTCTCATCACACACTTTAGGTACCAATGTGCACTATACAAACTTAAGAGCTTCCACAACAAAATGAGACGATGGAGAGGATTGTCAACGATCCTATTTCATTCTACAACAAGAAGTATGATGGCATTGGATACGTGACATTTGATTGAGATGTCAATGAAATATGTACCAACACCAATACGAGTGATGACTTGAGTATAGACATGCGGTTCAACAATAAAAAGGTTCTTATAGATGCAATGAAGTCATTCCATATAAAGAACTATCACAATTTTCATGTTGATGTATCAAATAAGGCGATCTATGTAGTCTATTGGAAAAAGAAGGAAGAATGTTGTAAGTGGAGGTTATGAGCATGCTTGAAGAAGTGAGAGGGACTTTTCAAAATCACTATTCTAAAAGGACTATACATTTGTGTGAACCCAATGATGAACTAGGATTATCCTTAGATTGACAGCAACATTATAGAGAGAAGCTTCATCAACAATGTATGAAATAACCCTAATGTAAAGATACCTAATCTTGTAGCAAACATATAAAACAAGTATGGATATTACGTAAGTAATAGGAAGGTTTATGAGGCTAAGAGGAAGGCTATCAAGATGGTTTAAAATTGAGAGAAGTCGTATAATGAGCTTTCAAGGCTACTGAATGCAATGAAGATAATTAACTCGAGAACATAAGTGGATTGGGGGTGGAGCACATCACTGAAACTAGGTGAGTCTCAATTTAAGTGGATTTTTTGAACCTTAGGGTCATATGTGAAGGATTTCAAATATTGCTGATCTCTTATATGTGTTGATGATATTTTTTTATATAGCAAGTATGGTCATAAGTTGTTGGTTTTATGTAACATGGATGAAAACAATTCCATAGTTCCGTTGGCTTTTGCGCTTGTGGGTACGAAATCGGTAGAAACATGGGGATGATTCCTTTAAAAACTTAAGGGGCATGTAATGTGTGCTTGGGATATATTTTCACATATTGCTTCACTCAATTGATGTGGTTTCTCAAGTGACGAGGGGAGGCCATTACTGGCTCAATAGAGGGTTGTGCAGGATACGACTTAGCATGCTATGCATGTCGTGGATGTATACCACACCACTTTTGACTTATAGACGACACAATAGGTATGATATGCTAACTTTTCTTACACATGCTTGTGTTATCATACCTCACTATCAATTGTCATATTTGTTTCTTATTGTTAAGGGGTTTGGGGGCCATACTCTGAGGAGTTGTTGTAGTTGTTATCTTAGTTCTATAGTGCTGGGCGACACATTTGGACAAATCGAGTCCCATTCATTTGTTTCTATATCGTTGAATGGTGTTTTTTCGACCGTATTGTTTTATTATTCAGTGGGTACCAGTTCCTACCACAGGATGTGAATACTAGTAATCACCTCAACCAAATTGACCTCCATAGTAAGACCAATGTAGATTGGATTTAGGTTTATGACCACTACATCCGGCTTTAGGGTGATAGGTATAGTTACATCGTATAAATCTAAGGTCCCAATGGAGTTGACCTTACCTATTAGCCATGGTACCGATAGATCACCCGCCATTGTATTACAAACTAAGGAGTTGTTATTAGTCGTTTGGTCAGTGCCTATCCACTTGTGAATTGTATTTTATGTGCGTGCATATCTTATGTTATGTATATTGATATCTTCATGTTTATTTGTTTTGGGTAGACCCGCTTCGAGATGTGCACTGTTGGCATCAAACTATCCATCTGCACTCACCATTGTAGATGGAGAGTTGTTATTCATCGAGGAGTATGGTGGTCTCATACTTTAACTACAGCATGAAGGGGAGCAGCAACAACACCATGGCAAACATGATGAGGATCACAGAGCACCTACAGCTAAGGCTATGTTGCCTCCTTACCTACTACCTAAAGGCAAAGATAGAGTTAGGGGAGGTAGAGCTTAGTCGAGGCATGGTCGTAATACTATGACTAGGATGTATAGTTACCGGGGTGGTATTTTGTAGACTTAGGCCACATTAGCTTTAGTTATGGTATAAGTCCAGGCTTTAGAGTTGTTTCTAACTCAAGGAGTGGATCCAGCTCTTACATGACTCTCAAGTTCAATCATTAGATAGAACTTCTCACTCCACCAGCTCCTTAGAAGCGATGTTCAAGCTATTAGCAATCTTCCATGGGTAAGGGCATCACTCAGGTAGAGTTGGCTCCTCTTATTAGGCCATTACCTCCTTGTAATTTAGACGAGACAACGCTAGAGCCTTCACAGTCTCTAGACAGCTAGAGCCATTCCCTTATGTCCTGAGCTATCAAAACCTTCACTCATCATAAGAAAGAATGGATGAACATGTGAATTATTATAGTTGTTTGTATAGATATAAACAAAGAACTGTTCTGTATATATACTTTTATTTGAATATAAGTTCAGCTTTTATTGAATGTTAAAATGTGTTGCAAGCTTTTGATATCAATGAAATAGGTTGCATTATTTTTGACTTTGTTTGTCTCTTATGCGAAGTTGATGTATATCATGTATGCCGAGTTTTATTCTTGTGCCTTTTGGTAACTGAAGTTGGTATATTAGAAGGGGGAGCTTGACTGTCTATAGCTTGTGTTTGTAATTGCATGAAATAATGTATTTTGGCTTTAACTTAGTTCTTGGACATCATCTGCAAGTGGATAAAGTAAGGTGTTTGTGTTGTATGTGTTTTTAATCTATTTCAAAATACATTAAAGGTGATACATTGAAGGTACTTGTCATATGTACGCCTTCGATATAATTGGACATATCGAAGGTGAGCTATAGCATGCACCCTCATTATACCATTCTGGTATTATTTATCACTAAGGGCTCTTTTTTATAATATTTTTCAAAAAAGGTCTATATTTGTGTAAAACTCTTAATTATTGTGCGACAATCCTAATGCATTAACTTATATGTAGTGAAACACTTGTTGTGTATTTGTCAAAAAGTAAAATAATGTAATGAGTATATAAAAGTATTAAAATATAGTTTGTAATTTATAAATTAAAATTTTGGTGTAATGTAAAACTTAGTTAAGATAATCAATTTTCTAAACTTAAGAAAAGGTGAGAAGACTCTAATATTAGGGAGTTTCTACGGTCCTATTTCCATTTTAACAAGATTGATCCAATCTTCTATCTTATCTTTAATTTGATATCTATTAGATATGGAATATTGAATTTATAATTACTTCAATGACCTATATTTAAATGGATATAAATAAAAGGTGGGATTGAGAACCGGAGTAATATTTTCAAAAGGCAACGATGGTACCATTGAAAATTCCCTAATTTTTTTCCCCTACAATATTATCCAATGATGAAAGAATGTTATATATAATAATCCGTGAATAACCCTATGCTTCACAAATCAATACAAGTGGCTTAAAATTGCTGCACATTGGAAGACTGTTTGACTTGTAAATTCCAATCAATCCTTGTTTGTTTGTCTGTTTATTTGTAATTGTTTTTCTTTTCCGGTTAATTTGGACCGGGATGAGTGGTGTTTAGTGAACACAACACAATGCTTGGTAGCAGCAGGATCTACTTGTCGCTATCAAAAATTTTCTATGGCTGTCCTTGGACGGTCCACACGGGACTCCACAAGAAGCGGCATTCATTTTCAACTGAAATTAACGTTTGCAGTTGAAAATTATCATGCGATCTAGGGATATTTTTTGGCCCTGCCGGCTCCTCTAGTAGTAATTCAAGAAGGAAAAGTCAGAAGCGGAAGTTTGAGTTTAACTACTGGTACTGGTATTATACGCATAAACTAATTATATAAATTCGTGTACATCTCATTCCATACCATACCGGCATCAAGACGCAACAAAAATAATAGACGGCTTAGTAAGGGAGGAAGAGAGAGATGGAAGGTGATAAGGTTTGCAGAGGGCATGTCCTAGCCGTCCCCTATCCAACCCAGGGCCATATTAATCCCATGCTCCAATTCTCCAAGCGCTTGGCCTCTAAAGGCCTCAAAGCCACTCTTGCCACCACCAATTTCATTTTCAAGTCCGTGAACCCTGAAACCTCGGGTTCGGTCCACCTTGAAACAATATCCGATGGCTACGATGAGGGTGGCTTTGTACAAGCCGAGAGTATCCATGCCTATCTGCAAAGGATGAAGGCCGCCGGCTCAAAAACTTTGGCCGCCCTCATCGAAAAATATAAGAAGTCTAGCCACCCTATCGATTGTGTAGTATATGACTCATTTTTGCCCTGGGCTCTGGATGTGGCCAAGGAATATGGACTGGCTGGGGCTCCGTTTTTCACTCAAGCTTCTGCGGTCAACTACATATACTATATGGTCCACCATGGTAAACTCAAAGTCCCAATTAATGATGATGATTTGCCGGTGTGCATTCCTGGAATGCCTCCACTTGAGCTTCCCGACATGCCGTCCTTCATTTATGTGGCTGGATCCTATCCTGCTTACTTCGAGATGGTGTTGCATCAGTTTCTTAACGCTGATAAAGCTGATTGGATTCTTGTCAACTCATTCTATGAGTTGGAGAGCGAGGTATGTGATTCTTTAGTATCTCAGTATTGAATTTGGATATGATAAAATTTATTTTTCAAAACTTTTGTTTTTTTTTATTTTTATTTTTATTTTTATGTTTACTTAGTTTGGATTGATATTATAAAAAAAGAAACGATATCATATAATATTTTAAAATTAAAATAATCTCAATTATTAAATTTATAATTTTACTTAAAACACTTTAAATGGACTAATTTTCATGTTTAATATTGGTACACCGTAAAACTAATACATCAACTTCTGCTGCTTGCATGCAATGGGAGCGAATCGTGAAACTCAAACTAAGGAATTAAGAAGGCATATTGGATTGCTTGATTGTTTGTAGAAAAAGACATTTTTTTGATGTTCGTAACTCTTTGGAAATAGAGCAATATTTAAGATAATATAGTAAAGTGAAAAACATGGAGTTATAGTTTGTCTTATGCATCGACACTCTTCCACCTCAATCTATGAAGCTTCGATATAATCCAGAGCTCTTGGATTGACTTTTCTTTCTTTTTTATTTTTTATATTTTTAAATGTTCATCCCTATATTATACAGAGCTCTTCCTTAAATTACAAAAGAGTGGTTTCATAAATTTTTCAAACGCTACTGTTGTAGTTTTTAGAACGGATAAGTCGGGTTTGATTACTTCCTCCTCAACAGTTGTAATTGGTATAGTTAAAAAAAAAGAAAAAGAAAAAGAAAAACGGGTGTTATGGTTCATATAAACTACTCAAAGTTGGGTGATACAATAAATAATATACAGGGTCGAAGATATGACAGGAAATCATTAGAGGATGTCATGTATAAAATTGACTATAATACCATTATATTCACTTTCATTAAGCGTGAAGAATATTCGTCGATCTTTCCCTCGTTTTCACTCAACTAGTGATTTGCATGGACCATTAGATTATTTAGTTTAGAAATCGAGGGACAATGGACAGTCGGACACGCATCAAGTCAGATAATATGTGTAATGAACTATTTCTAGACGCATCAATTTAAATGTCTTAATATAACATAACTCTTCCATTATGCGTGTTTTTCAAGTCGAAAGGGTACTATATTAGTATATCATCAACCAGTTAAAAAAAGTATCATAATATATACGGATATTATTTTAATGTATGCATAACATTAATACATATTGGTTTTATATCACCATTGACAATTTTTGCATATTTATATGAAATGTTATATAATTTAGAAAGGATCATAACTCATCAAATTATGGAGATGAAATGTCATATATTAAACATTGTGTGTGTGATTTCGTATTAAGTCAAACAAATCTTACAATATATCATGTGAAGGTCGTTGCTCCATAAGTACCTTTTTGGCATAACGTATATATCCTTCAGATATGTAATCAAAAGAAAAATAATTATAGTTAGTGAAAAAGTTCAACTAACAAAAAGAAAAATCATAAATGACTAAACAAAATACTAGTGACGAATCGCTGGTGAAAAAAAATTTAAAATTATATTTATAAAAGATTGTTTGCTTTTAAGAAAATAATAATGATTAAAAGTTTAAACCAAGGAGGTATTATTAAAAAAAAAAAAAGAAGAATAACAAAAATAAGAATACTTTTGAATTCATATATACTAATTTAAATCCCATGCTTTGCAATAAATAATATTGTTTAATTTAAAATATTGATTTTATAATGATTTTTCTATATTTATATATGAAATGGTATATCATTGAAAAAAATTACTACTCTTTAAAGGTATATAAAGCTATATCATTTTATATTAAGTCATGTAAGAATTGTAGCTATTTCTACTCTTTATATAAAAGGTCATGTCTCTTGAAGATATAGTTGAGAGAAGATCTTTCTATAGTCCTGTTTACTATTTTTAGGAAATCGGTACTATCTTCTATCGCACCGTTGATTTAATACTCATTAAATCTAAACTATTAAACTAATTGTATTGTAAATCGTTTAGATTTAATTGATATTAAATGAATGGTAATATGAAGGGTTGGATTGTTCAAGACCGTGGAGGTTTCCTTCCAAGAGAAAGAATGTTAATAGCCAAAAAATATCAATGTGCAAAATTATAAACTAATAAATGGTATTATTAATAAAAAATCAAACGACAAAACATTACAAAAAAAATTATCACAATCAACGTTTTAAAAATGTATGTCGATAAATTGTTATGAGAAGTGTAAATACTATTATTTAATTATATAAAACTATAGTACATGTTAGTTTTATGTGACTATTGATGGGCTTTTCAATATTTGTATAAAATGTTATACAATCTTGAAATACAACTCCTTAGATTACAAAGATGCAACACTTAGGTGTTGTATTAAATGATGCAAATATGTTATATTGTGGGAAGACATATCTCGTAAATACATGGTTAAAATTAAATATTTTTAATAGTAAAGAGGTCTGATCAATAAAATAAGCTATGGCCATAAGAATTTGATTGAACACTTAAAGAGTAAAACTTACAAGTGACAAAAACTCCTCAAAAGATATGAATAAAAGATATAAAAGTTACAAATAGCAAAATCATCTAAGAAGATTTATGTAGAAGATGCACAAACAAATGGCGATTTTGATTCTAGTGACAAATATTTATCACTCTCGTATTATTTTTAAAACAGAAAGTGATTCTAATTGCGATTAAACAAAAAAAAAAAGAAAAGAAAAGAAAAGAAGGGAATTACATATTATAATATACAAGTAAATTGGAATAAGCATCCCTTAGAAGATCACCATTCTTTGTCTGATTATGTTGTTGTTTGCTATTGTCAGTTGTAACGTTACTTAATTGTGAAAAATGAAAAAGCAGGTGGTGGATTCAATGTCTAAAGCGTGTCCTCCGATGATAACCATCGGACCTACAGTCCCATCGTTCTACTTGGACAATCGAGTCGAAGACGACAAAGATTATGGACTCAACCTCTTCACTTTGGACTCCATGGACACCTCCACTTGGCTCCACACCAAGCCCACTCGCTCAGTAGTCTACCTGTCCTTCGGAAGCCTGTCCGTGCTGACCCATGAACAGATGACCGAGATCGCATGTGCCCTGAAAGCCCTTAACTACTACTTCATCTGGGTCGTCAGATCCTCCGAGGAGTCCAAGATCCCAAAGGATTTCTTGTTGCATTATTCTTGTAACGATCACACGGATGTTAATCGTAAGGATAAAAGAGGTTTGATCTTAAAATGGTCTTCTCAACTTGAAGTCCTATCGAGTGATGCCATTGGGTGTTTTTTCACACACTGTGGGTGGAATTCAACTTTTGAGGCACTGAGCATGGGGGTGCCTATGGTGGGGATGCCACAGTGGACTGACCAGACCACTAACTCTAAGTTTATTCAGGATGTCTGGAAGGTTGGAGTTAGGACTAGGGTTTGTGAAGAAGATGGGATCGTGAAGAGACAGGAGATCGAGCGATGCATAAGAGAAGTGATGGAGAGTGAGAGAGGAAAAGAGATGACCAAAAATGCTCTTAAGTGGAAAGAGTTGGCTCTGGGTGCTGTGAGTCATGGTGGGAGTTCAGATAAGAATATTGACGATTTTATTTCTTCATTAAAGATGTAATAATAATAATAATATCAATTTACTATCGTGTAATTTAATGAAGCATTTCGCAATTCTACACTAAAATGAAATTTGTGCTGCGGTTGTGGTATCTTTCCTCGTAAATAAAGCTGCCTTGTAGTTGATACCTTTGCCTTTGCTGCAATTGTCTTAATTGAAAGCAATGAAAAAGATATATATTAGATTTTTGTGCATAAATTATTGTATAATATATTAATTTTTTAAGACTTTTTGTGGGGATCATCATCCTACCAAAATTAAATTATAAAATAAAAAATAAATTCAATTACGGAAAGAATGTTCCTTACCTCTTCTCTGCCATCATACAGTAAATTTAGTGAATTTTTTTATAGTGACAACACTATGGTATATTAATTCATTTTAAAAGATTATCTAAGATTTAAGAACCAATTGTCAATTGATTTTGATGATCTTATATGTGCACAATATAATATATGAGCATCTGTTAAAAGAGAATATCCGGCCTAATTGCAAACAGCGCTATCCTCGTCGCCATCAATTCACCTTTAGTTACTCTCAGGAAGGTGACAGGCGATGGAGGATTATCTACACAATATGAAAACATTCTTTAATATTCAATTTTCAGACGGCTTAAATGAAAGCAAAGTACGTATGGACAAGGGCAATCAAATGTGAATATATGACTTCTAATTTTTGGATCCAAGGAGAGAGATAAGGATTTAAGAATCATAGTTTTTTTTTTTTTTAAAAAAAAATATGAATGACTATATATTTTACCAACACTTACTAAGATGCTAAATAAATTTTTTTTAATATATACACTCACTTTTTCTTAAATATTATAATTAACATAAAGAAGTATTGTCTCAAAATTCTTGCCAATAATTGTGTGGATTTTGCATGTATTGGGCCTGCAAAACAACACATAGTGAGGGGACATCAAGGGGTTTTTCGGCATGATCACTTTGATACTTAAGTTAACAGTGGTAGTAGGAGAGATTTTCTCTTGTAAGTGTAAGAGAGTGGAGTCGTTATACTTAACGTGTCCTACTTATTTAGGACGTGACTATTTCATCCTTATCTTGTGCATTTTAACTGTTGCAAGGCTTACTAAGCTTGGTCCATTCAGGCTTACTAAGCTTGGTCCATTCAGGCTTAGGGCTTAGGCCTACAGGGGTGAGTCCTAGGCCATGAGATGCGTTGGATCTGGTCGGGTTTGAGGAGCCCATATTTAAAGCGCCCTGTCAACACTTGCGATGCTTCGCAGTCTCATTGCTGAAGCAAAGGTAAGGAGAAGGAATATATGGACTGTTCAGGCGTGATCAATCTGACTTAAAGGAATTCGACTTGGCGTTATAGGGCCAACATGGTAGGTATAGAGATTTGGATTGGAAAGTGGTCGAGGCGGTGGGCACATAAGTTTAGATTGGAAGGTGGCCAAGGTGGAGGTGTCTGAGGTAGTGGATACCCAGGTAAAAAATATCTTAGGAGAGTTGAACATGGGTAGTTAGGAGTTCTGAAGCAGAGTGCTGGAGCCCCAAGCGAGGCTTAAGTTGGAGTATCAGAGTAAGACACCTTCGCAACTCACTGGGTAGGTGCTATAAGGCTATGAACTGGTCTATCCAAACAGTGTTCGACAAGGACAAAGCAGATACAATTGCGCCATGTCTTTATCATGTTAACCAAGTGGAAGTTGGATTGGCATTGAAGAAGCTTCTTATCGAAGGAATTTTTTCAAAATATAATTTTTGCCTACTTATATTCCGTACATTAAATGTGACATGATAGATGTCGTACTGTAGCTGACTAGCATGCAGCTACATGTCTTTTGCCTTTTAAAGGTGACTGCTTGATCAAAATGCTTTCCATGTGTTTGTTATGCAACATTCTTAGGGATTTGTGCTTAGATGGATCCCTATAACCACCTGTGGGCTTCTTAGGCGATTTCCTATAAATAGGAGGATCCCAAAGCAAGACCACTTTTCTGCAATCTCTTTGTGCTGCCATTATCAGACTCAGACTTTCTTCGAAACCTTTCAAACTTTTTCAAAGCATTTATTCCCTTTTCTAGTACTATAATCATTTTAACCAACAAATGTGAGAATGAGTCCTCTTTGTCGCTGTATCTCTCTAGTTTAGAGTCTATTAGAAGTGATCCTTCTTAGGCACAAGAGGACGAGGTCTCCTCACTAGCATAACTTGACAAACCTACGAGGATGGCTGTGGAGGCGCTAGACAAGACTAGAATCATTAATGCCATCTTCAAGGATGTATATGTGCACATTCCCCTGCGCTACCCACCCCCCGAAGGACTTGTTCAATGCTCCTAAGATGGACAAGGGGCTTAGTGGCCGTGTAAGTAGGAGCAAGCAATCTAGCCCTAGTTGGATCATAAGAAACTTTGTTGTGGAGGTCATCTTCGGGTGGCAAATTAGGTTGCTAGGCAGGGACGAAAGGGTGGCCTTACTATTAGGGAGGCATTTCGCAGTATTTGAGAAGTGCTTGGAGTTTGGGTAGTACTTCCCTCTAAGTCGCTTTGAGAAGGAGTTATTCAACTATCATCACTGCAGTCCATCACAAGTCCCTCCTAATGGGTCGAGGGTACTAAAGGCTTTTTAGGTGCTTTGCAAATACCTGGTGGTAAGGGCTATTCTTAAGCTTTTCTATTACTTTTACATGTGGAAGAGCATCGGGGGGGTGGGGTTGTGACCTTACCTCTAATTGCGTCCAGGGAAGAAGCTATTATGTGGCCTTATAGATTTGGTCAAAGGCTGGTAGGATGAGTATGTGGTAGTTGAACCACCCGAAGAGACGGATTTCTGGACTCAATGTATCGGGATGGTTCATACTGGAGGTGAGAAGGGGCTTGGTCCCAGCGATGCCGAGGCAGCCCAAGAGATCTTGGTCTTTTTGGCACTGAGACGCGGCCAAGAGATCATTGTGCAGAGATTGTAGAGAGGTATTTTCGGTACTTAATCTCCGAGCTCTTCCCCAACATGAAGAAAATTGTAGTGGAGAAATGGGCTAAAGGTATAGGTATTTCTGGTACCTAACCAAGTTGTGCTAGTGTTGAAGTGATTCCTTCAGTGCCTGTAAGATGGGAGGATTGCCTTGACTATGCTGGTCATGGTGATGTTTTGTGACTGGTATTTGTAGTTTCTTTTGGCTTATTGTTGTTTTCATTTTCTAAATTTCGATTAGGTTCTTGCAAGCAAAAATTTGGCCCTGAGGATGCCTCATCCTTTTATGGATGACTTGATGAGCCGATGCTAAGCACAAACCAAGGTAGACCCACCAAAGGCAAAGGTAGTAAGGCCAAAGCTGAGGCTTAGGGAGACTAGCAAGGTATAATCGAGGTTTGTTCCTCAGTGGATTCCCTTTGGTATCCGGGACGAGCCTATGAATGTAAAACCCATGGGTGTGGCTCTGCCTGCTCTTACCCTCACCTTTTCTATTGAGCCCATTATGGTAGCGGTGAAAGTGCTGAAGCGGATGGGCCCGATGTACAAATGCTTTCCCCTTTGAAGGCGAGGGAGGAATAGATTGAGTGTGGGGTCGCCCTTCCTTAAGCAGTTGGCCAAAAGCACAAGGCTCTCGAGATGTCTGGAGAGCTAGGTTGTGGAGTGAAGAAGCAAAAGCCCCTAGTGAAGACGCCTTTGAGCATCAAGAAGTGGAATGAGTGGCCCATAGCCTATCCCTATTAGAGCGTAGACGACATGGCGAAGATATTTTTTGAAGTCTTCAACAATTTTAGGCTAATTGGGATAAGGCCAGACTCATTCTAAGAAGTGCCGTACACTTCCCGGGACAAGAAGCTATTGAGGGGAGCCCCCGAGTTGGAAATGAAGAGGGTTTAGGGGAAGCTCCTCAGGTTGAAGTGGGACATCTATGCCAATGATTTGACGTTGTGTCACTAGATACTTAGTTACTAGGCTTGGATGGGGTTTTACACCCTTAATGATTGGGTTATCCTTGAAGGGCTCCTCCAAGATGCTAGGGATGACCCCATACAAATAGCAGGTCACTTGAGCACGCTAATGTAGTAAGTAAGTTTTTGTTGCTCTTATGTTGTCATGCTTTTATGCGTCATTTTATTAATGGTGGACTTTGTTTTTAATTTACAATATCATGATCAAGTGTTGGTTTAACTAAACAAGTTTGATGCTACTCAAAAAGAGGTAAAAGGCTTTCAGGAGGCATTATGTCAGCATGAGAAGTACCTGTTGGAAGTTGAGACTTCTAGTAAGAGGTGCTTGAAAAAATTTCCCAAGGCTAATAGGTGCCTGTGTCGCTCTATTATGCAAGTGGTGGGGCTTAAGGCAAGGCTTAAGCATGTGGAGCGGGAGAGGGACAATGCTAAGAAGGTGTTACGCCCCGAAGTCGTAGAGTCGCAACAGTCCTGCCGTGTAAACCATTCTATGATAGTAACTGGCCTCACAATGCCTACCATAGAGATAATCTACACAAGGCGTCGACGACTCCTCGCTTTAAAGTAAACGGTTCGATTAATAATTATACTACAATTATGATAATTATCACAAATTTCTATTAAACATAGATAATTATAAATAAGTCCACAGAGCTTCCCAGGAAGCTTTACATAATCATCACAGTTTACTAATTTACAGAATAACTATCAGTCTTTAACCTTTAACTACAAGGTCAGTCTAGTTACACATTATACCAAGTAACTCGTTCCTCACACCCCTGGCTTCAAAAGGACTAACCTCTGGGTAATTGTAGGGCGGCATAATACTTGTAGTGATCACAAATCAGAACCTGCAAAAGGATCTATAAGGGCATGAGCAACTACAGCTTAGTAAGTTGAATTGGAGACTCATGAATGCATACAAGCACAAATAGGGTTATCAAACAATTATTTTCATGCAATGCAACAATCAAGTGTCATCGCACAACGTAGTCCGGTCCGTTGTGAAATCAGAGAAATTTCACCCGCTCCAATCCGAGTTGAGGAGTTCCATATTATGCAGCAGCTCACAACCAAACCCAGGCTTGTGCAATGAAGGCCTTGCTCTTTCTGCGACTACCTTCGAACCATTGACTTCACCCCCGCCGTGACCTCCTCTCCTGTCACTTAATTCGACTGAGGATGAAGAAGAGATCATTTTGCAATCCTGCGCTATCCCTTTCGAAGGGGTCGGTATTTGGTTGGAGAATCCTATAATCCCCTAACGGGTTGTAATGCATGATATTTTTGGTTATTAGGGTTGACTAAGATTAAATTCCGTTTAGGGTGTTTAAACAATTTCATACCAATTCAATCAGTCACAAATCACTCACAAAGCAAGTTTCAGCACGAGTTCAGATACATCAAACACATGCGTAAACTACTTACAATCACAAACATATATAAGCCTAAGTCTCCGAGCACTACAAAACTAGTACTCTATTACAATAAGCAATAACCCAACTTACTTGAATTTGCTTGACCGCTCGATCCTTTAGTCGCGAGCTGATTTGTTTCTAGGTGTCCTATAATATAAATAGGTCCTTTTAGTACTTATATTTTATGGATTCTTATTCTAATTCATAATGTAACTCATGTTCCTCGTGTATACCTATAACGTACTAATGATTCGTTGTACTCTATTTTGGGGTTCGACTCCTAAACTAGATTATAGTTTTAATTCCTAAGTCTTAATTAGGCTCGAATCCCAATGTGACATTAATCACATTACGCTCAGGTATTCAAATATCCTATTGGGTCGTAATTTGGTATTCTAAACTATTCGGTACACGTTAACCCTAATTGAGGTATTGGATTTATTCCCGATGTGTAAAAATCTTACATTTTGAGATATTTACTTAAAATTAAATGTTATTTCAGATTTATTATTTTTCTGATTTCTATTATAATATTATCTAAATAACCTTATTTTTTTTTAGATTTATTACTTTACACTTTCACATATTACTAATTTCTTATATTACTTATCTAATTTCTCTAATTAACCGTACTTAATACCCAAAGGCTAGGATTAGGGTTCCACTTCAGAGATTAACATTCCTAAACATATAATTAATATCTAAATCAGTAATTAATATCCTAATCACTTAATTAACCCTAAATCACCCAATTTTTCCATCATTTTAGGGCTAAAAATTAACTTAAAAATTTCGAAAATTAATTTTAAAAAAATGGCTTCATAGCACTGTTCTACATCATATGAGCATCATACAGAAAGAATTTGAGCTCCAAACTACATCCCTAAGCCTATTTATTTTCCGGTTTAATCATGCTCGGTTTTGAACAATTTGTTAAGGACCCTATATTTCTAGACATAATTAAACTAAATCAATATTTTTTCCTAAATCTACATACAATAAAACCTCAGAATAACAAGTTTCATAATTTTCTGGGCAAAATAACTAATTTTACAAAATTATACAAAAATCGGGGTGAATAAATGACTAACCGGTTCGAAGCTTTCTGACTGTCCAAACCCGGTCCAAGGTTGTTGGTCGGTCCAGGCGGTGGTTCTAGTGTAGGGTGGTGGTGGTGGTTCGGTCCTAGGTGGTGGTGGTTCGGTCCTAGGTGGTGGTGAGTGGTGGTTTTAGTTCACTTGCCTAATCTGCACAGTTTTCTTTTTTATTTTTATTTTTTTTTATTTTCTAGATTTTCTCTCGATTTTTTTAGTGTTTCGATTTTTCTCAGATCCTAAACTGACCAAATGACTTCTGGAAAATTTTCCCTTATTTATAGACAATTGTAGTAATTAATATGCATTAATTTGATAGGACTTTGCCCCAATTCCTTGATTTTTGGCTTTTTGTTTGTCTAATTCTCATTGGCTATTTTTTTCTTTTTCTGATTTGAACCTACCACGACCTGATCTTGGTTCAGCTTATCATCTTCTGATTTTTTCTGATTTTTCCATAATTATTTTATATTTTTCTTTAATTATTTGCTTAGTTTTTCGCCAATTTAGGTAATTACGCGTATTTTTATCTACACGTAAATACATGTGGGGTACACGTGAACATTCCTAATTATTATTTTGGTCATTCTAAAATTTTTAGTATACATATAATCTATCTTTAGTAATTTATTAGTTATTTATTAGTTATTATATTACACTTTTTGTCTTTTCGGTAATTAGCAATTATTATGCTTAAAATTTGAAAATTTTATAATCTCCTATTTTACTATTTATTTTCTTAAATTTAAGTTTACAGGGTCATTTTTACTAGTATTTCGCTAGATAGTTTATAATTTGAGTTTGATCGGATCCTTTAGCCGATCGTCTTAAACTTTGGGTTTTAAGCTCAAACCTACGGTTACTTGGCTTGGCTTTAGGGCTTACAGAAGGCAGCTACGAAGACTGATGACTTGAAGGCTTGGCTTGAGAATGAGTAAAAGACAAAGGTTCATCTCTCTCAGAGGCTAGGTAAGGAAGGTGAGGCTCGGGCTCGACTCGAGAAAGAAAATGTTGAGCTAAAGGCGTCCTTGGCCAGGATGCAAACCGAGCTGGCGATGAAGGTGTCTAAATGCAAGGGCATTAAGGCCACTTCATTGGAGTTGGCCGGTTTAAAGATCAATTTGGTGCAGCAGGTTAAGGAGTAGCGAGATAGGGTTTTGGAGATGGAAGAGATCATCTCCAAGATGGAGAGTAGGGAGGTCCTTAGTAACGCTGCCACTAAGAAGATGGTTGTCGACTATAAGAAGATTGAGGAGTAGTTAGAAAAGCTGGAAGACTTGACTATTGACTTTGCTTGCTACACTCGGAGGGAGGTTCCCTCTCATTATCTGGACCTAGACTTGAGTGTCCTCAATTTTCTAAACTCGCCGACCTTTAACGAGAAGAGGGAAGCCTTGGTGCGGGAAAGAGAGATCGCCTAAGCAGCCTTTAGTGATGCAGGCACTCCCTCTACTACTAGGGTTAGGCAGGTTGCTTTTACATCTGCTTTTGCCTTAGTAGCCCAGTAAGAGGCTGCCCTTGAAGCAGTTCCTAAAGACCATCCATCTGTGGGTGATCCTCTTGTTACTCTTGGTTCGCATCTCTTAGGCCTCGCTCCAAGTCAAGGCTTGTTACCTGAAGCACCAATGGATCAGTACTTTGAATAGATCAATGCCTTAGAATTTTCTGAATTACCGTTGATCTTAGGAGATAACTTTTTTTTTTTTTCTTTTGAAATTAATGTAAGTAGGGTTGGGATGCCAGCTTTTATTGTGTAATTAAACAATTAATAAATGAATAGATGAATGTTTTTGAAACTTCCTTTCCTGCTCTTTATTTTTCTTTGAATATATTTGCTTGAGAATTCCTCTACGTAAGGGGAGTTGACCTTTGCCGAGGTTAACTGTTGGGGGAGTTTCTTTATACAAGGGGTGTTTCCCTTTGTTGAGGTTACCCTATGGGTAGTCAGGTCGGTAGTGTTTCGACCTTCCTAGTGTGGGAGAGTTCCTCTATACAAGGGGTGTTTCCCTTTACCGAGGTTGCCTTAAGGGGGGTTAGATTACTAGCGTTACGACCTGCCCAGTATGAGGGAATTCCTCTGTGTAAGGGATGTTTCCTCTTGCTGAGGTTACCTTAAGGGGGGTCAGGTCGATGGCATTCCGACCTGCCCGGTGTAGCATCTATGCGCTTATTGGAAGGCGTACATGGAAAATAAGAAAAAGGGAACGAGAGAGATAGAAGTAGTTGATTAATTATCAAATAAGTTTTTATTTCATCGTTCTAGAAAGGTGTACATAACAAAATGCTAATAAAAATAAAGCTAGAGATTATCGGCGTTCTATGTGTACGGGATAAGCTCGTCATCCAATCTTTTTAGCCTGTATGCTTCATTGCCTAATCTCTCCTTGACTTTGATTGAGTCTTCCTAATTAGGGGCCAGTTTGCCTTCCCCTTTGTGTCAACCTATGGCTTCTAGTTTTTGGCATACTAGGTTGCCAACCTTAAACTCCTTGTGTCTAACCTTCTAATCATAATACCGAGCGTCCTGATGTTGATATACGGTTATCTTAGCAGTAGTAAGGTCTTTGATTTCCTTGATGGTGTCAACGTTTGCTTATAGCACTGAGTCGTTAAGGGCGGTGTCGAAACTTTAAGTTTGGATATTAAGGAGCTCAAGTTCGAATAGGAGGACCTCTTCTAACTCGAAAGCAAGGTAGACCTAAGCGCGTTGAGATTGGTCTATGCGCTTCTTTAAGCTATAAAAAATTAGCTGATTGGTTGCCTCGACCTGTCTATTTAATTGGGGGTAAGCAATTGAGGTGAAGTGTAGGGTGATGTGGTGTTTAGCGTAGAACTCCCTGAACTTAAGGTTATCGAACTATTGGTTGTTATCCGTGATGAGTGCATGGGGGACTCCGAACAGGGAGAGAATGTTGTTTTTGATGAAAGATTCAACTCTTCTCTTCGTGATTTTGGCTACTGCTTCGCCCTCCACCAACTTTGTGAAATAATCCATAGTGAAAATTATGAACTACTGTTTTCCTAATGCTTTTGGGAAAGCATTGAGGATATCAATCCCCCATTGTACGAACGGCCATAGGTTCGTCAGGGGTTGGAGGGTGATGCTGGGTGCATGATTGATTGGGGCATGCTTTTGGCATTGTAGGCATATTTGGGCTACAGCCTTTGCATCTTATCTTATGGTGGGCCAGTAATATCTGAGTCGTAGTGCTTGTAGGTAGAGGGCTTGGGACTGAATGTGATTGCTGCATAGTCTAGCATGCAACTTTTCCATGATGCGTAGCCTTTCCCCTTCTTGGAGACATTGGAGCAGGGGGAGGTTGACTCTCCTATGATATAGGATGCCGTTGATTAGTATGTAATTGGTGGCGTAGTACTAGAGCTTCTTCACCTCCATCTTGTCTTCTGGCAGCAGACCTTGCTCCAAGTAACTCTGGATAAGATCCATCTAGCTTGGCTCTAGTGTTGTTGTAATTAGTTCCAAAACTTTAGCCGAACCCAGAGCTATGCTTTTTTCTGATGGGTACTCTATGAAGATCTTACTATCCTTCACCTCAAGCTTCTATATGCTAGTAGAGGCTAGCTTGGATAACTAATCTGTCGTGGAATTTTCTAATCGGGGGATCTTCTTGATGTCCCATGAGGGAAACTCCGCTAGGAGGCTCTTCACTTACTTAAGATACCTCACCATAGTGTCGTCTTTAGCTTCGTATTCGCCTCTGTCTTGTTGGATGGCTAGCATGGAGTCTGAGAAGATCTGCAACTACTCAGCACCGATCTCCTTAGCCAGCTTGAGACTTGTAATAAGCACCTTGTATTTGGACTTGTTGTTGCTAGAATCGAATTCGAACTTGAGGGCGTAGTAGATGGTGACCTTATGTAGGTCGATTATTACAAGACCTGCACCTCCATCCCCTGAGGTAGATGACCCATCGATGTGGAGAGTCTACACTGGCTTGTCAACACCTAGTGGTGTTTCCTCTTCTCCTGTTTATTCTACCATAAAGTCGACCAGCACTTATGCCTTGTAGGTCGTTTGTGGCTGATATTGGATTCCATACACACTCAATTTCATTGCGTACTTTATCATCCGTCTAGATGCATCAAGTTTCTACAGCATGGTAAGTAGTGGCTAATTCGTAAGTACGGTGACTTAGTGTGCTTGGAAGTAGGGCTTTAGTCATTAGGTTATGATGATGATGGTAAGGGCAAATTTTTCTACTCAGGTGTACCTGAACTCAGACCCATGCAGTATATGGTTGATGTAATATACTGGCCTGTATTCTCTTCCCTTTGTTCTAACCAGTATAGAGGAGAGTGCTCGGTTACTTATGGCTAGGTATAGGAACAAGTCTTCCCCTTAGACAGGCTTAGAGAGGATTAGTGGATGAGTAAGGAAGTCTTAGAGTTGTTAAAAGGCAGTGGCACACTTGGGAGTCCATTAAAACCCTTGGGATTTTTTGAGGATTTTGAAGAACTCAACACATCTATTAGCGCTTTTCGAGATAAATCTACTCAGGGTAGCTATTATACCAACGAGCTTTTGTACGTCTTGGATTGAGGTTGGAGGCTTCAATCCCCTGATGGCTATGATCTTCTTAGGATTGGCCTCAATACCTCTCTATGTGATAAAAAATCCAAGGAACTTACTAGAGCCAATGCCAAAGATGTACTTTTGGAGGTTCAGCTTCATGTTGTAGGTATGCATTTGGTCGAAGGCTTCTTAGAGATCCTTGATATGATTGACTGGCTTCTAGCTCTTAATGATCATGTTGTTGACATACACCTCCATATTACACCCAATATGAGGCTTGAAGAGCTTCATCACCATTTGTTAGTACATGGGCTCGGTGTTTTTAAGTCTGAATGGCACACGGTATAGCAATATGTGTCATAATTGGTGACAAAAGAGGTATGGATGTCACGCCTCGAAGTGGCAGAGTTGTAACAGTCTTACCGTGTAAACCATTCTAAGATAGAAGCTGGCTATATGGCCGCTATCTTAGACTTGATTTACACAAGGCATCCACGATTACCTTACTTTGAAGTAAATAGTTTATAATTTAAAAAAGTTATTTACTTATGAACTTAAGAAAAGTACATACTTGTATTAAAATAATTTGAGTATCTTATAAGATTGAGCGATCTAGTCACAATTTAATTGAGTAATTTGTAAGCTAATGCTAAAAGCTTTAAAATAAATTTAACTAGAAAGTTTATTTGGTCTTTAATTTACATCCTTACTCTCTAGGATCCCACAGTTGCTAGCATTAAGGTGATTATAGGTCGCTTCATCACTAGCACTTGCAACAAAGGTTATAAGGATGTAAGCAACCATAGCTCAAGAAGTTAGGATGGAGACTTAAAACTATATCACAAACACAAATAAGGTTATTAACCAAATCATTAGGTGTAATGCATGTTTAAGCAAATGTCATCGTACGATGTTGTCTGGCTCGTCATGAGATTAGAGAAATTGCGTCCGCTCTAATCTGTATTGAGGAGTTGCCGTTAATGCAGCAGCTCATGACTAAACCTAGGCTTGTGCAATGAAGACATCGCTTCTTCCACGACTACCTCTAAACCATTAACTTCACTCTTATCGCGACCTCCTCACCTATTACTTAGTTTAATTAAGGATGAAAAAGGTACCAATTATGCTATTTAGTGCTATCTCTTTCGAATGGTCAGTATTTGGCTGAAGAATCCTAGATTTCCCCTAATGGGTTGTTATGCAAGTCCAATTTATAGTTATAAGTCATATATTTATTAAGTTTAGTTTAGGATAATTAATCATTTCATACAATACAAATCAGAACAACAAACAAAATCATAGTATTACTCATAATTAAGCATATGTATACAGCCAACTATCTAATAAGTACAACTAAATATAATCTCAAGCCTCTAAAATACAACAACATATTAATCCCAACTTACTTTTACTCTTCGCTTGCTTACTCGAGGTGGGACTCATTTAGTCTATCGTCAATGATCTCTATAATACTAACATTGTCTCAATTTTCATATAATTGTTATAGATTAGTTTTACCCTATAACATTTATTGTTATATTTGGTTTAAGGTTTAATATGCCCAATTATCTAGGTTCTCAAGTTTTTTACTATTGTTCTTGACTCGGCTAAGTTCGGGTTCAGTTTGCTGTATTGATTTCTAAATTAAGCTCTAGTTCAGTTTCTAAGTACAGTTTTATATACGAACCCTAGAAACTCATTTCAACTCATAATGTGAAATTAATCACATTACTTTTAGATATCCTAAATACCATAATTATCTCTAATTAGTATTTTATTCTACTCGATATACTTAAATCCTTATTAGTGTATCGAATTTACTCTTGATGTGAGAAATTTTTACATTCACTATATCATTACCTAAATTTAAGTTTTCCATCAGATTTATTGTATATCCCTATTATTTATATAATATCAATTTTTATTCTAATATCTTTTATTTATTATATTTTCAATAATTGCATATTATGTGTTATTACTTATTATGTACATAATACATACCTAATATTTTTATTACTCTAATTACCATCTCCCAACATCAATTAATATTTCAAAATGTCTAAATTTATCTCAAATCAGATTTTACACCTAATTACCCTAATCTACAAATTAACTTAAAATTTACTATTTTTTCATATTACTTATTTACTACATAATTACCCTATTAATTACATCTAGTACCTTAAATGCTATAAGTATCATATTTCATCAAATTTTAACATCCTAAAACATATAATGATTCACTAAATCAGTAATTAACAAAAAAGAAGCCATTTTATGCATCATTTTAAGACCTAAAAATTATCTAAAAATTTCAAAAATTCATTTTTCAAAAAGAGCTTCATAGAACTATTCTATATTACCTTAGTAGTATATAGAAAAATTTTGAGTTCCAAACTATACTCTTAAGCTATTTATTTTTAATTTTAAATATGCTTGGTTTTGTTTAATTTCTTAAGTACCCTATATTTACTGACGTGATTAAAGTTAATCATTATTTTATCCTAAATTTACATACAATAAAACATCATAGTAACAAATTTCATAATTTTCTAGGAAAAATTAGTAATTTTAATTAATTTTACAAAATTAGGCTAGAATTGAACTCACCTGGTTGTTGGGATTCTGACCACCAGCGACGGCCCTAGGGGTATTGGCTAAGTTGGGTAATGGTGGTGGAGTGGTGTAGTGGTGACCATTCATTTTCAGGTGGCTGTCGGATGTGGGTTTCCTTTTAAAGCTCTAATTACATAAATTTTTTGTAAAACCCTAATTTTCTCTCAATTTCACTTCTCTCTAATTTTCTATAATTCCAGACATCTAAAATGAGCTTCTGAAAAATTTAGGGTATTTATAGATGTCTTGGGGAATTATTGTGTATTAATTTGATTAAACAATTACCTTATCTTCTTCTAATTTTCCTTTTGTGTTGTTTTAATTTAATTGGCTGAATTTTTTCTTCTTTTCCCTAGCTGTTATGACCCAAATCGGGATTATTCCTTATTTTTTCTAATTTTTCTTTATTCTTCCTTAATTGATTATGAATTTTCTATAATTAATTATGAATTAGCATTATTTTAGTACATTTCGTGTATTTTAAGTAATTATACGTATTTCTACCTACATGTAAATTCATATATAGTATAAATAAATATTCCTAAATATTATTTAGGTTATTTTATAATTTTTAGTATACATATAATTTATCTCTTGTGATTCGTTAATTATCGGAATACATTTTATGCATTTTTAATAAATAACGAGTAATATATTTAAAATTTAAAAATTTTATATTCTTTTATTTTATTACTTATTTTCTTAAATTTGAACTTATGAAATCACTTTTACTAATATTTCTAACTTTTTTTGATAATTTAGGTTCGATCGGATTCTTTAATTGATCGCCCTAAATTCTATGAGTTTAACTTTGAGTAGTTGATTATAGGTCTTATAATGGATTTTGTCATTCGGGTCCATTTTGATATGGTTGTATCCCGAGAAGGCGTTCATAAAGCTCAGCAGGGTATGTCCTAATGTAGAATCTATAAGCTGGTTGATCCTAAGGAGGGGGAAACAATCTTTGGGGTAAGCTTTGTTGAGGTCTGTATAATTGACACACATGTGCTACTTTCCATTCTTTTTCTTAACTAGTATTAAGTTTGCTAGCCACGTCGAGTTCTTTTCTTCCTTCACAAAGCTTGCTTTAAGTAGTTTCTATGCTTCCTCTTCGATTGTAGCTTGCCGTTCTGGAGAAAAAATGCCTCTTTTTCTGTTTGATAGGCCACGCTGTAGTGTTGATGTTGAGGCTGTAAGTTGCTAGGTCGGGTGAAATACCAGGCATGTTCGATGTCAATTAGGCGAACCTATCTAAATTTGCTCTTAGAAGGATGATGGTTTTGTCCTTCACTTCAACTAGAGTCTCAATCCCGACTTTTGTGGTTTGCTTGGGTGAGGTTCGATCTGGATGTGTTCTGTTTTTTCTCCAAGCACACCCCTCTCAACTGGCCTATCATGTGGGCTTGTTTTTAAGGCAAATATGCCATCTCTTTTAGTCACCCTGACGTAGAGCTCTCATGAGAGCTTTTGATCGCATGTACATACTCTTACCCCGGTTAAGGTTGGGAATTTGGCCTTCAAATGAAGGGAGGATGTGATCATCCCAAATGTATTGAGACTTGGTCTTCCCAAAAGTGTGTTGTAAGGAGAGGGGAAATCGATCACAATGAACTTTATGGGTCGTTGTGCTACATGGTCATCATTGCTGAGTTCCATATCCAATGTGATGATACCCTTGGCTTAGATCGTACTTTTGTTGAAGCCAATGAGATTATGGTGGTATGGCTTTATTTTTACCGACAGCTTCTTCTTCATTTTCTCGTATGTATGGAGGAAGAGTATATTGGTGGAGCTACCAGTGTCCATCATAATTTTTAGGACCTCAAATTTTGAGATCCTCGCCCCTATCTCCAAGGCGTCTTGATGGGTGTGTCAATCCTTTTAAGGTCTTCATTGGAGAAGGAGATGAAAGTGCCTAACTTCTATCTGTTCTCCCTTATGGCTAATACCTTTGATGGGAAGTTAACTAAGTTGCTAGTGTTCGGTTGGCTCCTTAAGTATGGCTCCCCACCCCCCTATGATCACATTAATGATACTATTGGGGGCGCAATCATTGTGGTGGTCATTATTCTACTTCACATGGGCATCCTTGATCCATTGCCTCCGAGGTGCCCTATCTCTATCATCGTCCAAACGGTTGTCGTTCCTTTGATGGGCTACATACTTGTTGAAGAAACCACGTTGAATGGCATATTCAACAGCGCTCTTTAACTGAAGCACTCTTTGGTGGTGTGCCTGTGGTCATCATGGAATTGACAATATTTATCAGAGTTTCGTCGACTAGGGTTGCCCTACATTTTTTTGTGGCCTCTAGAGCAAGTTTTGGTGCTTCATTTCGAAATAGACCTAGGTAATGGGTCTATTCAAGAACGTGTACTAGGTGTAAATGGGAGGAGGGAGAGGGTCGTGTTGGGCTTGGTTCTTCTTCTTCCTAGAGCTCTTCCCCTCTAGTCTGCTCAGCATCTTACTACCGAAGCGATCTTTTACGGACAATTTTTCCTTATCCTGCTTTCCGCCTGACCTTTCTTGGTCGGAGTTGCGCCTAGTACGAATGTTGTCTTTTCGGTCGATGTACTTCTGGGCTTTATTCCAGAAGTCAGCCAGAGTTTTCAGCTTGCTTTTCATAAGTGGTTGAAAAAAATCTCCCAAAGGTCAAATGTTAAGTTAGGCGGCATGGACAGTGACACCCTCATCTAATTGAGGGATCTTAACTACGGCGTTGTTGAACCGGGCTACATAGTCGCGTAAAGACTTGCCTTCACCTTGCCTTACTAGGTACAAGGATGATTTGTCCTTGGACGGGGGTTTACTAGCCCTAAAATGGAGGATGAACCTTCGCGCTAGCTCATTAAAGGAGTTGACGGAATTTTCAAGGAGGTGGTTGAGCTACATTCAGGTTGCCTTCCTCAGAGTACTTAGGAAGGCTCTGTACATTATAGCATTCCCATGATCGTAAAGGTTTATCAGGGTATGGAAGTGGAGAAGATGGTTGTCAGGGTTGCTTGGGTTGCTTGTGCTATCATAATGGTTCATAGACGGAAGTTTGTTGTCATGGGGCAGCACTTTGTCTTGGACAACCTAGGTGAAGAGGGTCTTATTGCTGGTAACCAGCCTGGCGTCGCCAGTAGGCTTGCTCCCTTGTTGTTCAGAAAGTCGCTTTACCATAGCACGGAGTTCGTTCCAGTAGTCATCGTTTGTTGGGTGAGCTTGTTATGCAACCGAATAAGCCTGCACTCCTTGCGAGTTGACTTCTTGCTCATTGCTAACCATAGCTTAGTCGTAGGTAGCCGTAGACCTTGCTGGCTACTGATGCAGCAGCGGATTAGGTTGCTGATCCCTATCATTTTGCTACCACTGTTGGATGTTGTTTTGCCCAATGCGGGCATCTAAAGCTTTGGGATGGTGAGTTTGCGTGCTATGCCGTTTCACTTCATCTAGGTGAGTGTGGAGTACTTTATTTCAGCGCAACATACTCTTCGGCCAGGCATTCCATGCGCATTAGGCGCTCATCCAACACAGCCTTTGGGAGGGGTTGATTGGCCATTGTTTGGTTGTTTATTAACTATTGATTTTTTTGTTCGTTGTGTTGAGACATCATGTCAAAAGGATTGCTCGTGGGGTATGTGTTTAATGTGTTTGAGGTTTCAAGTGTAGGAATTTAGTTTCCCACAAACACCGCTAAATGTCGTCTCAAAGTTCTTGTCAGTAATCGTTTGGATTCTGTATGTATTGAGCTTGCAAAACAACACATAGAGAGGGGATGTTGGGGGATTGTTCGGTGTGATTACTCTAATGTTTAAGTTAGCAGTGAGCTTTTGAGAATGTAAAATATTTAAGGATAAAACACAGGTTTAGTATACAGAGTGTAGAGAGCTTTATCATTGAGTAGTGGCCTGATATTTATAGTAGAGTAGAGTAGGCGATTAGAGGTCAGTTGGCGAGAGAGATTTTTTCTTGCAAGTGTTGGAGAGTAGAATTGCTATGCTCGATATATCCTGCTTATTTAGGATGTGGTTATTTTATTCTTACCGTTACTGGATTTATTGTATTTGGTCCATTCAGGCCTAAGGCTGAGGCCCATATGATGAGCCTTAAGCCATGAGACGTATTGAATCTGGTCGGATTTGATGGACTTATGTCTATAGTTTCTTATCAATAGAAAGTATAAAAGTTTTTCTTTTCAACTTTAATGTTACCTTGGAACATCTATTAACAAAAGTTTTCTTTTATATTATCTTATATCTTTTACCAATCTCTAATTAGAAGAAAAGGTTAAATAATGCATAGAATACGAGTAAATTTATCGAAGGACTTAGAGACATCTAAATCTTTAGTGACCGCGTAGAATATTTCCCACTTGGCCGCAGCCCCAAAGAATTTGGAAACCTAGCCGCCCCAAAGTTCAAGAATATTTTTAGTGCTGACGTTGAATCCATCACGAGAAATTAATATTTTAGTGTTAACATTCACCGAAAGTCCAAAGGCCGAACAAAAGGGAAATGTTTATAAAACAAATGGAAATTAAAACATTGTACGCATTACCTGGTTATTATGGGTGGGTGTGGTTTGATTCATCTTTACTTATTGAATCGAATTTAATACAATTATTCTTGTTTTTTTTTTTTTTAAGTTGAATCTAGTTATATGGTTCGGTTAGTAAATCGGTTTGATTCAGTTTGATTCATGGATCGAATCGTTTATATTAAATTTTTACTAAATATTTTTATCTCTAAAATATATAAAATTTTACATAAAATTTACTCAACTTAATCTTAATAATTCACATAAAATTATGATAAAAAAAAATAAGACATGAAAAATTTGATGAAATATATGAAGATTAATAAAAAAAATATAAAAATATACAAAATAATTGCATAAATTTTTTTTATTTAACTAAACGGTTCAGTTTGCTTTCCTGAATCAAATTACGAATTGTTTATACATAATCGACCTAAATCGTAAACTAAACGATTTATAAAAAACCCAACCTTTTAGTTTGGTTTAATTTGATTCATGATTTAATTTTTGTTTGGTTTAATTCAATTCATGATTTAGTTCACGGTTCGCAGTTTTTTTTCCAACCCTATTAGTTGTATAAATTGGTGGATATATCATTCCATACAAACCATCAAGACCCAGCAAAAATAAGGGGGCTCAGTACAGAGGAAGAGACAAATATGGAAGATGATAAGGTTTATAGAGGGCATGTCCTAGCGGTCCCTTTTCCAAGCCAGGGCCATATTAATCCCATGCTCCAGTTCTCCAAGCGCTTGGCCTCTAAAGGCGTGAAAGCCACTCTTGCCACCACCCATTTCATTTTCAAGTCCATGGACCCCGAAACCTCCGGTTCGGTCTACCTCGAGACCATACCGATGGCTATGATGAGGGCGGCTTTGCACAAGCCGAAAGCATCCATGCCTACCTTAAAAGGATGGAGGCCGCCGGCTCAAACACCGTGGCCGCCCTCATCGAAAAATATAAGAACTCTAGCCACCCTATCGATTACGTTGTGTATGATTCATTTTTACCCTGGGCTCTGGATGTGGCCAAGAAGTATGGACTGGTTGGGGCTGCGTTTTTCACTCAAGCTTGTGCAGTCAACTACATATACTATATGGTCCACCATGGTGTACTCAAAGTCCCAACTAATGATGATGATTTACCTGTGTGCGTCCCTGGAATGCCTCCACTTGAGCTTCCCGACATGCCGTCCTTCATTTATGTGGCCGGATCCTATCCTGCTTACTTCGAGATGGTGTTGCATCAGTTTCTTAACGTTGATAAAGCTGACTGGATTCTTGTCAATTCATTCTATGAGTTGGAGATCGAGGTATGTGATTTTTCTTGATATTTGTTATGTTAATTGGTGAAATACGAAGGTAAAACTGATCCACCAACTTCTGCCGCTTGCATGCAATGGGAGCGAATTGTAAAACTCAAACTAGGGAAGAATTAAGGAGTATTCAATTGATTGTTGGTAGTAAAAGAACTTGTATAGAAGTTTTATTCTTTTTTGATGTTCATAACTCTTAGAAAATTCAGAGCAACATTTTACATAATACAGTAGATTGAAAACAGAGAGCTATATTCTGTCCTATGCATCGTTCCTCTTCTAACTCAATCTATGAGTCTTACTCTGTGTTCGGATGAGTAGAAACCGGCCAAAATATGGAAAGAAAACAGATGAAATGCAAGGAAATGAGGTGTTTGGAAAATTTAGTGAAGGTCTAAAATCAGTAGAAATAAAAGAATGGTAATCTCTACTATTTTTTTCTTTCCAAAATTGAAGGGAAATAAGTGAAAATTGATGGAAATATATTATAATTACAATGTTATTCATAATAATAATATTCATCACTATAAAAGCAAGAATAATTTTATCAAATACTAACTTTATTTTCTTTCATTTCATTTTTTAAGATAAACCAAACAAACAAAACAGAAATATTTCTTTTTATGTGTTAACAAATACAGAATAAAAATTATACTTAGTTCCATTTCCATTGCTTTCTTTTCTTTTGCTCTTGTTTTTGATCATTTCCCTTTTATAAAAACTTAACAAACATGGTGTGATATTATCCACAGCTCTAGATTTTTCGTTTTTTTTTTTGTTTTAAAATTTGATCCATATACTAAATTAGAGCCCTTACTTAAAACATAAAAAAAGCATAGTTTCCTAAGTTATTTTAAGGGATCGTTCGTCTCCTAATGGGATTAATTATGTTCGTTTTTTCCACCTAAAAAATTATAATATATATATATATTTAGGGAAAAAAAAAAAAAAGTTGCTCGGGCTCATATAAGCTACTCATAAAACAACATATGAATGATAGCTGATGCAATAAATAATATACAAGGTTGAAGATAGGAAAGAAAATCATTAGAGGATGATATATACAAAATTGACTAAGACCATTAACTTTCATTGTGTGAAAAGATAAGGTGCATTTCTGCATTGTCGATCATTTTATCCTTTTCACTCAAGTCGTGATTTTATTGTTATGTTTATTAGATATTGTTTAGTTGCATAAAATTTATGATACTGAATTAGATAAAATGTTTTATTTAATATTAAGTTTATAATTTAAATTTGATTATTGAACAAAAGAGGATCAGAAAGATTGGACATAATGTTATTGTTCAATTTAGAATATGATACAAAAGTTGGCTTCATTTTATAAAAACAAAGTATTGAGGATATAATTGTAACTATATAAATATTTGACATTATTAAGGATATAAATATTAGAAAAAAATTAAAATTTATACTTTTTATATAATAAAAATTATTAAATAATTAGATAATATTGAGGTTATAAATGTTAAAAAATAATATTAAGTCAAGTATTGTGTATATCAAATAAGAAATATCACAAAAATCTTTATTTATTATTATATAAATCAAATATGGTATAATAATATTATACTATCTTATACTTTTTATATTTATATTGTTTAATTCTATCTTATCCAGTTTTAACAATCAAACGTTACTAATAACTGAGGGACGATCCTCAATCAAACCCACATCATGTCATAATATGTGTAATGAGCTATTTTTAGACACATCAATTTAAATATCTTAGTATAACATACCTCTTCCATTTTGCATGTTTTTCAAGTTGAAAGGGTAATATATTAGTGTATCAGCAGTGAAAAGCTTATGCTATGCACGAATTTTACTTTATTGTATACAGAATATCAATACCTATTGGTGTTATATGACCATTGTCATCTTTTACATATTTATTTGAAATGCTATACCATTTAAAAAGGATTATAACCCATCAAATATTGGAGATGCAACGTCATATATTAAACACCTTGTGATTTCTTATTAGGTCATACAAGTCTTACAATCCATCATGTTAAGGTCGTGGCTCCATAAGTCCTTTTTTTGCATAGCATATGGTAATAAAAAGAAAATAATTTTAATTAGTGAAAAAGTTCAACTGACAAAAGAGAAAAATCATAAATGGCAACAAATTACTAATGAGGAATTAGTAATGAAAAATAAACTGAAATTATATTTATAAAAAATGTTTACTTTTAAGAAAATAGTAATGATTAAAAATTTAAACCAAAGAGATCCTATTGAAAAAAGAAGAATAACAGAAAAAAAGAAAAGAAAAGAAAACTTTCGAAATCATATACAGTAGTAAAAATCTTGTCCTTTCTTACGGACGATACTATTTAATTTAAAATATTAGTTTTATAATGGTCTTTTTATAGGTCTTTTTATATTTATATATCAAAAGACATATCATTTAGAAGAATTACTACTCTTTAACGGAATTTAAAGTTATGTCATTTCATGTCCAGTCATGTATGTAAAGAGTGTAAATACTTTTAATATTTACATAAAAGGCCATATCTCTTGAAGATAAAGTTGAAAAGAATGTTAATAACCAAAAAATATCCATAAAAGAAAGCTCGATAAAAGACATTACTAATAAAAAGAACAAACGACAGAAGATTATCACAATCAATATTTTAAAAATGTATGTTCATAAATACTATTATTTAATTATGTAGAAATATATTACATATTAGTTTTATATAATTATTGATGGGTTTTTCGATATTTATATAAAATGTTGTACCATCTCAAAATACAACTCTTTAGACTACTATAGAAATGCAACATCATATGCTAAGAGTTGTGTTGTTATGTATTAATTGTTGCAAAGTTATAATTTTGTAAAGGATATATCTCTAAATATATGGTTAAAATAAAATGATTTTAGTAACAAAAAAGGTCTGACCTGTGAAATAAGCTATGGCTATAACGTTTTAATTGAAAACCTGAAACTTCTAAAAAGATATAAAAGTTATCAATAGCAAAAACTTCAAAAAAAAAAAAAAAATGTAGTATTCTAGTATTATTTTTAAAAAAGAAAGTGATTCAAATTGCGATTAAAAAAATAAATTTTAGGAATTATATATTATATACAGGTAAGTTGGAATAGCTTTCCTCCAGAGGATCACCATTCATTGTCTGAAGTCATGCTGTCAGTGTTGTTTGCTATCGTTCCTTGATTGTGAAAATGATAAAACAGGTGGTGGACTCCATGTCTAAAGTGTGTCCTTCAATGCTGACCATTGGCCCTACACTCCCGTCACTCTACTTGGACAATCGGGTCGAAAACGACAAAGATTACGGACTCAACCTCTTCACCGTGGACTCCACCGACACCTCCTCTTGGCTCCACACCAAGCCCCCTCGCTCAGTAGTCTACTTGTCCTTTGGAAGCATGTCCGTGCTTACCCATCAACAGATGGCCGAGATCGCATGTGCCCTGAAAGACCTTAACTACTACTTCATCTGGGTCGTCAGATCCTCCGAGGAGTCCAAGATCCCAAAGGATTTCTTGTTGCATTATTCTTGTAATGATCGCACGGATGTTAATCGTAAGGATAAAAGAGGTTTGATCTTGAAATGGTCTCCACAACTTGAAGTGCTTTCGAGTGATGCCATTGGGTGTTTTTCACACACTGTGGGTGGAATTCGACTATTGAAGCACAGAGCATGGGGGTGTCCATGGTGGGGATGCCACAGTGGACTGATCAGACCACTAACTCTAAGTTCATTCAGGATGTCTGGAAGGTTGGAGTTAGGGTAAGGGTTTGTGAAGAAGATGGGATTGTGAAGAGACAGGAGATCGAGAGATGCATCAGGGAAGTGATGGAGAGTGAGAGAGGAAAAGAGATGGCTAAGAATGCTCTCAAGTGGAAAGAGTTGGCCCTGGGTGCTGTGAGCCATGGTGGGAGCTCAGATAAGAATATAGATGATTTTATTTCTGCATTAAAGATACAACAGTAACGATGCCATTTTACTATCGTGTAATTTAATAACGAAAAAAATATAAAAAATTCTAATCAAGTCGTTTTTATGAATTAATCTTTAATCTTTTATTTAATCTAATCTATTTTAGTTTTCAATATTTTTAAATTATATCAAATAAATCCTTTAAATTCTATTAACTTTTTCGTTGTTATGGATACGTATGAGTATATAAAATAATTTTTAAAATGATAAAAAAAATATAAAAAATGATAAAAATGAAAAAGAAAAATTAAAAATTTTTGCAAAAGTGAAAAAATAACTAANATATATTATTTAGTAATATATATTTATATATTAATATTTATTTTAACTTAAATTAATATAAATTGAGAAAAAAAAAACAAAAAACTAACCACCCTAAGATTTGGGGATAACAAAATCTAACCACAAATAGAAAGTGGATCGTAACCCACTAACAGTCATAGGTGGCTACCCGCCCTTAAGTGTTGCTAGGTGGAGGAGGGGGGAGGTAGTCATGTAACCTCCTCCTGATAGTGGGTGGCCACTTACGATTACCCAAAACTAAAAGAAAAAAAAATAATAACTAAAAACTTAATCGAGTTGAGATTAGGTTACACAACTCAATCTTCACTCGATTAGGTTTTCGTTGCAAATTTCCTTTTTTTATTTAAATTTGGCATCCATAGCCACTAGTAGATCACGACTTACTGCCTACTGATGGCCAAATCCGACCATCCCAAAACTAGGGTACATATATTAATATTTATTTCAATATAAATTAATATAAAATAAAAAAATTCGACTAACCCAAGGCTAAAGGGTGGTCAATAACTACCATTGGATAAGCGGGGGGTGGGTGGTAGGGTTGGGGGCAACCCCCAACAAGTGGTTGCTGACATACCCTAGTTTTGGGATGGTCGGATTTGGCCATCAGTAGGAAGTAAGTCGTGATCTACTAGTGGCTATGGATGCCAAATTTAAATAAAAAAAGGAAATTTGCAACGAAAACCTAATCGAGTGAAGATTGAGTTGTGTAACCTAATCTCAACTCGATTAAGTTTTTAGTTATTATTTTTTTTTCTTTTAGTTTTGGGTAATCGTAAGTGGCCACCCACTATCAGGAGGAGGTTACATGACTACCTCCCCCCTCCTCCACCTAGCAACACTTAAGGGCGGGTAGCCACCTATGACTGTTAGTGGGTTACGATCCACTTTCTATTTGTGGTTAGATTTTGTTATCCCCAAATCTTAGGGTGGTTAGTTTTTTGTTTTTTTTTTCTCAATTTATATTAATTTAAGTTAAAATAAATATTAATATATAAATATATATTACTAAATAATATATATGTATTATTTTTAGATTTTTATATTTTTTTGTAAATTTTTATCTTTTTTGTATTTCTTATTATTTTTCCAATGTTTTAGTTCTATAACTTATATATTATTAGTATATTTAATTAAATTAATTATTTGAACAAATTAGGTGTTGCCACGTATTCACACTTAATAGCAAAACTACTAGAGGGATTTTTTTTTTTTTGTAAATTTATTAAAATGTTGAGGACTAAAATGGATGAAATGAAAGGTTAAGGATCGATTCGTACATACAGATAGATATTAGGGTTTTTTTTTTTTTTGGTACTTTTCCCTTTAATAATAGCATTTCACAATGTTACACTAAAATAAAAGACGACAATAGTATCGTATATTCTTACATTTTATAGGATTATGTAAGGTTTAGAAACTTAGGAAAAAGGAAATTAATATTAGAATTTAAAAAAAAATCCCAAAAATAAGGCTATTTTAAAAATAATCTTATTAATACTACACTTAAAATTGGTTTTTTAAAATGTGAACTCATAGTTAAAGTCAACTTTTCAAAAATTAAATTTAGTTAATTGAGATGCAAAGTTGATTTTAGCAAAAGCTTTGACATTTGAAAAGTCGATTCCTTGGGAATGGCCAAAATCGATTTTTCAAAAACCGATTATGTCAATTGCTCCCTTCATACCTTCTTGCCAAAAGCTTTACTAATCCACCTACAACAAAGATCAACAACATATAAATTTCCATAACACAAACTTGTCAACATTTGTATCATTCAAACTCAACTACATCTTGGCCACATATATAACATCTAAACTTTAACATCTATAAACATTTTTGACCATACTCCTTAACCATAAACATCTTAAAAACAATGTAAATAACATCCACAAACATGTCTGAAATAGTGGTTATCTAGCATATGTTATATAAAAATCTAATAATCTTTTTCGTTAACCATACTTCTTAGCCCTAATCAAAAGCAATTAACAAGAAAAAAAAAATTAGATAAAGAAGCATATGTCTTGATTGTTGGTGTTGATATGTACACATCTCCTCTTGAGCAGTTGTCTTAGTAATGGGTTAAGGTTACACCAATTGATCTTGATTTACCTATATAATTTATGTGCCTTCCCAACTTGTACCTAATGGGTTATGCGTAGAAGTCATGTGCATAGATATCGGAGAGGGGTCAACTTGTATGGGCTCCTCACCTATGTCACTACTTAGATCTGCAAGTCGCCTCAATGGAGTTAGAAGAGTTTGGATAAGAGTGATAGAGCTCTCCTTTATAGTAAGCATTCGATACTCGAATGTAGACAGTAGAGAAGATTTGTCAGGTGTGGCGTGCTAGGGTGAGTAGTACTGGATCGAGCAATCATCTCTAACATCTAATTGTTCTTATCTACATGCTCCTGCTCTGCCTTGTCCATTGTCCCTCCAATGACATTGTCTAGACTTAGGATGCAGGCCAAACTAGCTTAGGCTTATTCGCTCATGAGTCACCATAGTGGTGAACCGTGATTAGCCCAAGAGAGGTAGGTAAAGGCTAATTTTGGCCTGGCTCATGGGTTGGTTTAATAGCCGGTGCATTGGTATTTCAAATTTTAAAAATTTTTCTACAATAATATATATTTCTATGATTATTTATACACATTAAAATACATTTACATATATATATTTATATATATACATATATATATATATATATTAACATATCTCAACCTTTTAGGTAAATACATATACTGATATATACACATCTCTTTCTCTCTCTCTCACACATATATATTTGTTAGCTTTTTTTTTTCTTTTTTAAATAGGATGGGTTGAATTGCCTTGACTTGCTAGACTCGTCTTAGTCGAACCTGTTTTGGTTCAGTGAATTGGTGTGCTAGTTTTGGGTCAATTCATAATTTGGAACCAACCCTATCTGAAGTCTGACCTTGTCCTCATTGATGTTCTCCCTAAGGCACCTCATGTGGTAGGGAGTCATTATTCTCAACCTTAGAGACTAGTGGTGGTACATCATTTAGGTCTGATAAAGTAAAACCTCGAAACTAACAAGCAACGTTGCTTCTCTCTTGCTACTTAGTAAGAATCTCCCCATATGTCATATGAGGTAGCTAGTTAATGAAATTTATTTACAAATATACAACATTGAAATGTATGATTAGAGGACAATGCAAAAGAATATTAAGGGAGCCTTATACAACAAGTAACAATGTAGCAGGTATCCAACCGTAGTTTCAATCTAGTCAATGAATCGTTTGATCTTTGGCTGATACTTGTCATCATAATTTGGTATCGCAACGACATATACTTCGTCTAGGTATGGAATCTAAACAATCTTCTTCTAATGATTAACCCACTCATCTAGCCAACATGCATGTTTGGTGGCCTTGTTTATCTTTGTTCGGCCACATAAATCCACATTATGAAGCTGTATGAGTGTGTCATGCTTTAGTATACCCTACACCTTGTTAAACTATCGAAGAATACAATCAGGAAAGTAAAGCTCCATGATGTAGAAGTAGATCAGAGGTACCCATGGTAGACATATTTACTTCCAGGTGATAGTGAAGGGTAGCCTAATGATGTCTTCGTGCATGTAAGGTACCTAAGTGACTTGAAAAACTTACAAGTAAGATTATATAGTAACAAAGTATTGATAGTAGGTTTTCATTAAGAAGGTAAAAAAGTTGTTGACCTATTCTAAGCTCAAATGTCACTTCAAGCCAAGTAACTATAACCTTATTTAGTCATTTTGACAGCTTGTGACTTATCAACAAAAATAAGTTGACGCCTAAATATCCAACCTTTCTATACAGCTTTACTAGCTCAAGGTAGCTTCTTGATTTGGACTCATAGGGTCAAATCATTAAGGCCTAGGTCTCGAAGTTCAAATATTCAAATATCAAGATAAAGTCATGAATAGTTAGACAATTGTCCTTTAGAGTAACCGCTTAATTGATCTCTACATTTATCACATGCTTCTATTAATAGAGCTTCTTGTGTTTAGGGCGATTGAACTACCCTTAACCACTCATCTCCGATAACGGCCAATATGCATTATAAGTAGCAGAAAGATGGGTACAATAAGACTCTCTGAGTCCCTTTCTCTTATTATCTTATTTAATCTCATATTTAATCCTAACACTTCACTAACTTAGGCATTAGAGTGATAACGTTAGACAGCCTTAGTACCCCCATAGCTAAGCATCTTCCTTTTTTGTAGATCTTGCTACCTGACGAAATTCGACCTACAACACAAAAAATTTCGAAGGTAAATTAAACTAAGTCAATAGGGATAAATACCTACTCTAGAAATTGGTGCTTGAAGGCATTTTAATACAGAGTCACGACATGTGTGGACAATTGGGTCACGTTAAAGTTAGTCCTTCATCAGCTCAATAGAGGCTGACCCTCAACCACTATTGTGAAACGTTAGCGTAAAGGGGCAATGTAAGGCAAATGTTATCACATTGAAACCTAAAGTATGACTAATTGCTTGTTAATCTCGGTAGCATCCCTTACGATGAATAGATAGCTAGTGATAAAGCGAAGTTAAGGATATCATTTCCCAAGCATACTGTCTAGCGACTTCAGATTTGATAGTAGAGGGAAGAACATTAGGTGCATTCGGTTTGATGATTTGTCAAAGAAGAACATCTCACTAGTCAGCATAATATGAGCTTGTATGTATTGTTAGATATTAATGTCATCTACATCCTTTGGTAGATTACTAAAATAGTCCTTTAGCCAAGACAACCTCAAACGACTCTCCTTAATATCATTGGCGGAGTGGTATAGATCAAGAAACTAATGGTATACATTAGCTTAGCTCCTATCCGTCCACGCGGTCACAAGATGACCATCTACTAGAGACTAACTAGAAGGGATATGTCCTGAAGTATAACAGTGAGCTCTCTAATCAGGAAGTGGAATACATGTGTTTTTTGTCTTCAACGCTCCATTAGAGCAACGATCAGATGCTAGTCCAGCAAAGCAAGTGGCACCTGTCTCACCTCGAAAAATCCTGACTGCTTTAAGTATGAGATCATTCACTCATCTATCGGGATCACATTTTCATTTCGTGGTCGGCCACTTGTCGATGGCATTTGTTTTTAAGAGAATATCCATCCTATGTGCAGACAGGGCTATCTCCATCGTCATTCACCTTTTAATGTTGTTAGGAAAGTGACCAGCATGGATGGTTATCAAAACATAACGTTATTACATGGAATTCGATGATGAGTTGAGTAAATGATTAGAAAACTGCCTTTTTCTTGATTTCCTCATTTCCTTCGTGTCCTTTTATTTACTCATTCTTCATCATCATCATCCTGCAAGGAATGGAGCAAGAAAGCCACCTTTTCCATTGTCACGTTTCTGTCTTCAAGGGGAAAATAGTCTGTCAGTCCACGAAGAATGATCCACTAGCAATCTAAACAATTTTAGGCTTCATTCAATCAATGCAATACAAAGACACTATAATATTCAAAATTTCGTATGCATGGCTTAAATAGAAACAAGGAGTGTGTGTGTAATGATGAGAACAATCATTTCAAATATGAATCTATGACTTCTAATTTTTGGATTCAATTGTAGTCATCCCATTTTTATTCCCTTATTTTATAAATTTTTATTTAGAATAGGATAAAGGATTTTAATTTAGAAAAAAAAATAAAAAAATACAAATAGAAAATTTACAAAAAAATCATTAAAAAAATTGAAAAAAAAAACGAAAAATAGAAAATTTTGAAAATTAAAAATAAATTAATAAATAAAATATGATAGGATTTTAAATTTAGTTTTAATATTTTAGTTAGGCCTTAACCATAAAAAAAAGAAAATTGGATCATTGGGTCTAAGTTTAGATTTAAATCTAGCCTAAATCAACCTAATCCATATATGCAATTGATGAAGCACTTTGACTAAACTTGACATTGGAACTAGAGGTTTAGGGTTTGAATCTCGCAATAGACACAAAGTACCTTTTATATTTTTTATAAAAGAAAAGAATGTTGGTTCGGACTAGAACTTAGTCCACAATATTAGAAATAGGGCATAAGGCTTTGATCAATTAGCCAACGAGATAGGAGGACAAGTTGCAGCATGCCCATTTATTTTTTAATGCATGTGTGGCACGTGCTCAATACGTGACCTCACCCCTAAGCTTTTCTCTAGAAAGTCACGTAAACACTACAATAATTAAAATAAAAAGAATTGCGCAATCATGCCCATTCTTGACCTGATTAAATACATTTATTGAGAGAATTTTATCAAATTGAATGTGGGAATTAAAAGAAGATATGGGATACTATGAATGGAGACTCAAAATTCATCTAAATTCAGTCAAAACCAAAAATTAAAGTGGCTCTAAAAAATGGAAAATAACTCAAAATTTGATATCACCATTCATGGCTGATTTTACCGTTTACGAGCCTTTCTATGTTGAACCAAGCCATATTTAGTATAAATAGGAATCCTAGTGTTCCTCCTGGACAGGGAGCTTGATCAAAAACACTCCATACAAGTTCAAATCCAAGCTTTCTATCTCTAGCACGATTTCTTTCTATCTCTATGGTAGCATCCTTTATGGTGATTTTCGATGAAAACCATTACCACCAAAACAAGCCTTAGCATCTTTGAAATACTAAGACCTAACCTCTCTTTTGCTTCCAACGACCACTACCGTAGTCACCCATATCCAACTGCAACCACTTAGCTTCAATCACCACCTAAACGACCACCGGATATCAAGGTGTTGTCCCTAACTCCCCAAAGCCAATAAGAAAAGGATGAAAAGCTTTTCCCCTACTTGTTTTGGTGATTAGAGCTAGCTGAAGCATGTACTTGCCGTTTCTGTTGTGGAAGAGAGCTTAGGACTTGACCTAATCCGACAAACCGACTTAACTCAAAGACTTGGATTTGAATTGCTTTGACTTGCGTGCTCTTTTGGTCTAACCTTAGCCTTTTTTTTATTATTATTATTGTAATTGAGATATACTTGTAACCTAAAAAAAATGAAAAAAAGGAAAGAAAAGGAAAAACTGAGAAGAAGAAAAAAAGGAAAAGAAGGAAAAAGAGAAAAAATAGAGTAGCTTAAACTTATTTTTTTGGTTAAGACTTAAATAAATAAAAAAAATAAAAAATAAACTAAAAATAGAAAAATCAACATAATAAAGAACATATAAAATGAAGTAAGAGAATAGTTTCGTGACTTAGAAAACTTTTTTGAAAAAAAATAAATAAATCAACTTTTTTTCAAAATTAGGACTGCTTTAGAATTCTAAAAAATAAGAACACTAAATTAGGACCTTTTTCTCTTAAGTGTTTTTCTTAAATAAAATTAAGTGGCTAAAGAACTTAATGCTGACCATCTTCAAAATTCAAAAGAAATCAACCTACTTAAATTTTTTCGAAACGAATTATGAAAGTTTGATCCCAAATAATGGGTACGTAAGCATTCATAACAACTATGGGGTGACTTAAAATATGGAAAATTTCCTTTTTCATATTTTGTAAATAATTGTTCAATTTAATTAATTTAGTCGCATGTGAATGATTTGTAATTGTAATCTCAAATTGTAAGGATATATTGAAAAGTAAATCTAAATTTAAAAAGTTAAAAAGTGGTACTAGTTAAGAGTTTAATAGGATAACCTCCAGATTCAAAATTTTTAGTTTTCATAAACCTTTTTTTTATTTATTTTAAACTACTTTTTTTTTGTAACCTGGTGTTTAGATTAAAATCAATCTATCCAATTGATTTTAGTTTAAACCTTTTCCCAACTCTGATAGGGTGGTGACTCCAAGTACTTTTTTCCAAAATGCTTTTAAAAGTCAGGTTTTTCTTAACTCTTAGTTGAGGGTTAGTATTAAATGGGTTATGGTTTAATACTAATTAAGTTAAGGAAAATAATAAAAAAAGAAAAAAAATTAGGCTCAACAACTTAGCGACTCTGTTGGTGATATTAAGAAGGTTAGCCACTTAAAAACTTTTAGAAATTAAATTTACCTTTCGAAATATCCATGTTATTTATTTGCTTATTCATTTCATGTAAATATTGTCATTTTAATTGCCATTTTTGCATGCATTATACTTAAAATTCTGGGGGAAATGATTGCATGAAGGATGCAGGATAGGTATGGTTAGACTTAGGTTGTCTTAGGACCTTAAGGTGAGGGCCATTGTGTAGGCTCCAGGTGTAATGGGATAACCACTACTTTGGGTTGATTAGGTTACCTCATTTAAGCTTCAATGTGATCAATGAGCCGCTTTCCTAAAAGCATGTGAGATTACAGAGCTTAAAGACCTTTAGAACCTATCTTAATTGTATTCACGAACCATTTTCTCAAAATTGGCAAATTGACACCATGTGGCAAAAAAAAAAAGAAAAAAAGGATTAATTGTGAAGTTTCCTAATCTTTTCCTAATAAATGTTTTCTTTTCTTTAGAATATCAATGTAATTCTCATGTAAATAAGATAGTTTTGATGTAATTTTTTTTCATCTTTTTTGTAGAAAATAATTAGGACCTCTCTTACATCGACCCTTTTTAAAGAAGTTCATATTCACGAGCTTCTAGAACCCAAAGAAATACTGGAAAGATGGTTTCTATTTTTCAGTCCAAACCAACGGAAAGTCATTAAAAATAAGATTAAGCCCATCTACTCACTGCTCAAAGTTCAGACTAATATTACTATGTTACAAGTTTTGGTCAACTTTTGGGATTGTCAAGCTCTATTTCATTTTCTTTAATTTAATCTATATTAAGCTTAACTTGCTTAATATAAATTACTCGACATTAAATTAAGGAAACATTTTTCCTAAAAAAAATGTTTTGAAAAAAAGAATATTTTTGAAAATTAGAGTCACCAAAAAATGATATTAGGGTTGTTGGGTGAGAAAACCCTAATTTGGTCATTAATTTATGTATTTTTTAAGAAAATAGTTTTTAGAAAAATAACCAAAAAAACTAAGTTTGGTGGTTAACCTATTAAGATTAAGTTACCATGTAAAAAATAAAATCAATTAATGGGCTTTATTTTATTTTATTTTTTATAAAAAATAATAAGATATATAAAGATATACAAAATATAACTAAAATGAATATTTTTATTATTACGAATTTTTCAAGAAAAAGAAAATAATTTAAAATTTTTTTAATGGTTACCTCGAAGGTGCTTATGTACTTACTAGTCGAGATTAAACCAACGTAATTGTTTTTATAAAATATTCAGTGGGTGGATTTTTTTATTTTTTGAAAATTGAGACAGATTTATGTTTATTAAACAATTTATTATTTTTTTAACAAAACCTAAAAAAAATCTAATTTCACAAATCTATTAAAGAAAAAACCTAATTAACTAAATCTTTTTGAAAACTCCGGTTAAGATTTTATTATATTTATTTTTTTTAAAAAATATATGTGTTAATATCTTTCCTAAATCCTATATACAAGATACGCTAAGATACATATATTTTCTAAATCTCATAAATCCTATATGCAAGATACGTTAAGATATGTATCTTCTTCAAAGATGTAGATCTTGGAGAAAAAGATACATGATTTCTTTTTAAAATGCAATTTACAGCTAAAAGATGCAATCAAACTAAATTTATTAAAAAATTGAAAATTATCTAAAAAATATAGCAAAAAATATGACCAAAATATAAAAACCTGCACTAAAAAATAATTTATTAAAAATAATTAAATTAACTAAAAAATATAATTAAATAAAGAAAATAATTTTTATTACCTAAACGGGTTGAGTCGTACGTGTTTGTATTGATTGTGTTGTGATTGTTTGGGTTGCGTCCGTATGCTTAGAGTAGAGTCTTTTGCTTTGTCCTTTCAATACAGACTTCCTATTCCTTTACCCCTTCCTTTCAAAATGAGTTTCCCATTCCTTTGCCCCATCTTTTCAAGATAGGTTGGTAGTCTTTACATTGACTTTCAAGTCGATATCCTTCATAAGGATAAAATACAGCTTAGCTGATTGTTCAAGTCAGTAATCTTCATTCTATTAGTTCAAAGTAAGGTTTGGCAAACAATTAGGGTACCTATCTTAAAAGGATAGGGCTAATGATTAAGGTGTTTATCTTGAAAGGATAAGGCTAAAGGTTGGGAGAGCCCATCTTGAAAAAACAGGGTAAAAGACTAGGGTACCTATCTTAAAAGAATAGGGTAAAAGATTAGAGTGCTTATGTTAAAAGGACAGGGCAAAAGGTTAGGAGGCCTATCTTGAAAGGATAGGGAAAAAGTTTAGGGTACTTATCTTAGAAGGATAGGGCAAAAGATTTAAGATGCTTATTTTGAAAGGATTAGGTAAAAGTTTAAGGTGCCTATCTTGGAAGGATAGGGCAGGCAAAAGTTTAGATACTTACCTTGAAATGATAGAGCAAAAACCGCTAGAGGTCAAATTAGCTTATTTTAGTTTAGTGGATAATTCGAAGAGAATAGACTTTTTTGAGATTTTAAAAAAACTTGTTTTAGTTTAGTGGATGATCCAAAGATGATAGATCTTTTCGAGATTTTAAAAAAACTCTTTAATTTCCCTAAATATCTCTTTCAAGGACTTTTAGAATCATTTTACCTGGGAATGAAGAATTTCGCAAATAATAACCAATTAGCATACCTAATGTTGACTCTTGATATTAACTTATTCAATCGGTAGAATATCACTAAGGCATTTCCTTTTTTCCTTTTTTGTTTCTTTCTTCTTCTTTTTTTTTTTCTCTTTCTTTTCACTCTTTTTTTTTTCTTTTTTCCTTTTTTCTTCTTTCTTTCTTTTTTTCTTCTTGGAATAAGGTCTTCTTCATGATTGAAACCTTTTACTTAACTGTATTATGCTCATGTCTTGATTTTGCTTTTGTTGTTGTTAAGTCCCAATTTTCACCTTCTCTATGATTCATAAAAAATAAATCTCTTTTCAAAAGAAACAAGATTAAATCATTAAAAATATTCTATTTCAATTTATTCGGTGACTCAAATTCATTGGTAAGTGTTTGGTGTTTAAGTATATGAAGCTAAGAAATATGATGTGTAAGCGTTTATTAGTGAAGTGTTTGTCAATTGATGACCATCCAAATTTGAGAACATTCATGGATATCAACTTTACTTGTAAACGATTAAAGATTAACCACAAACAGTTCTCAAGAAAAATTGAAATCTTTATTAAACTCAATTTTTATGGACAATACAATTTGATTGCATCTGAATTCATAGGTTTCGTTAATTCCGAGCTATCCATTTTCATTAACACTAATGCACCTCTCGACAATACTCTCTTTACTACATAAGGGCCTTCGTAATTTGGATCAAACTTGCCCTTAGGATCTTTTACATTTAGCAATACTTTCCTCAACACCAAGTCTCTTTCCTTAAAGTACCTCAGGCGTATTTTCTTATTAAAGGCTTTGATCATCCTTTGTTGGTAACATTGACCATTACATATCACTATGAGTCTCCTTTCATTTAGGAGGTTCAAATGTTCCATTTGCTTCTTCACTCACTTCACTTCATTAAGTTGAATTTCTACCAACACTCGAAACAAAGGTATTTCTATTTCCATTGATAGTTCTGCTTTAGTTCCATATACCAATGAATAAGGTGTTGCACCTGTAGAGATTCTATAAGCCATGAGAGTAAAAGGAAGCATCTCATGCTAATCTCTATACATGATCGTCGTCTTCTTAATGATTATCTTGATATTCTTATTAGCGGCTTCAACTACCTTGTTCATTTGAGGTTGATACGGAGTTGAGTTTCTGTGATTGATCTTGAATTGGTTGTACACTTCAGCCATCAACTTGTTGTTCAAATTTGACCGGTTATCTATAATAATAGACTTAAGTGCACCATATCTTGCAATGATATCTCTTTTCAAGAACTTGACTACCATTCCATTGGTTACCATAGCATACGATGCTGATTCCACTTACTTGGTAAAATAATCGATTGTGTCTAGGATGAATCTATATGCATTTGAAGTTGTTGGCAAAATTGAACCAATCATATCCATTCCCCACATTGAGAAAGGCTAAGGAGTCGTCAACACAAGCAATTCTTGGGGAGGAGCATTGATTTTATTAGTGTATACCTAACACAAGTGATAGTACTTCACGTACCTGATACAATTTGATTCTATTGTCATCTAAAAATATCCCATCCTCACGATCTTCCTAGCTAACATGTATCCATTCATGTGAAGATCACAAACTCCCTTATGCACTTCCTTCATTAATTTCTCGGCTTCTTTTTCATCTACACACCTTAGCAATGTTATATCCGATGATCTTTGGGATAACATAGCTCTACTTAGCAGGAAATGAGCAGCCAATTTCCTTAAGGCTTTTTTGTCTTTTCTATTAACTTCATTAGGGAACTCACCCATTTGAAGTAACTTTTTATTATCATAATACTAAGGATTCTTTGATTCCTCTTCAATGGTTAAACAAAAACTGGTTTTTCCTCTACCTCAATTTTTAGGTGCTAGATTTCTATCCCATCTATGACTTTCACAATTGATGCTAACATGACTAGTGCATCAGCAAATTGATTTTGGGTTCTTGGAATGTAAGTCAATGAAACTTTCTAGAATCTTTCAATCAACTTGCTTAAATGCTCATGATAAGGTATCAACTTTTCATCTTTCATCTTGTACTCTCCTAGGATTTGGAGAATTATAAGAGAATAATCTCTATACACTTTCAGCCTTTGTATTCCCATATCTAGCGCCATTTTAAGCCCCAAAATGCAAACTTCATATTTTGCTATGTTGTTTGTATATGGAAATGCTAACCTCATTGCCATAGGGAAATGATTACCTTCAGGTGATACCAATATTGCTTTTATCCCACATCCAAACACATTGGCTACTCCATCAAAATACATTCTCCATCCTGATTTCTCATTACTTAGTTCATTCGTCACCATCACATTTTCATCTAGAAACTAAACTTCCGAACCATCATCATTATCTTCTAATGGGTATTTGCCAATTGATGGGCTATTGCTTGATCTTTGATTGAACTCTGACTTACATATTTGATATCAAACTCAAAGAGCAACATTTTCCACTTCGAGATTCTCTCGATCAATGCTGGCTTTTTTGCTAAATACCTTAACAGGTTATGTTTTGTCAACAACTTTACCAAGTAATAGAGAGTGTATTACTTGAGCCTATGCATCACCCATACTTAGGCACAACATTTTCTTTCCACCTTTAAGTATTTCTATTTGCTTTCTGTGAACTTCTTACTTAAGTAATATATAGGATGCTCTTTTTTGCTTGTTTCATCTTTCTGCCCTAGCATACATCCTATTGATTCAGGAAGAATTGTCAAGTAGAGAATTAATGGCCGTCCCGGTGTTGGAGTGACTAGTACCGGAGGATTCATGAGATACTCTTTGATTTCAGCAAACACTTACTTACATTCTTCATCCTATTCTATTGTTGCATTCTTCCTCAAAAGTTTGAATAATGGCTTGCATTTATTGGTTAGCTGCGATATATATCGAGTAATGTAATTCAACCTCCCCAACAATCCCCAAGCTTCTTTTACAGTCTTTGGTGCAAGTATATTTACAATTGCCTTGACTTTGTTTAAGTCCACCTTGATTCTTCTTTTGCTAACTACAAAACCTAACAATTTGCCCGAGGTTACTCTAAAGGTGCACTTTTCTGGATTTAGCTTTAGTTGAAATTTTCTCAACCGCTCAAATAGATTACGTAAAACATCAACATGATTCTCCCCCTTCTTGGACTTGGCAATCATATTGTCTACATAAACTTCAATTTCCTAATGCATCATGTCATGAAATAAGGCAACTATAGCACGTTGATAAGTTGCCCTAGCATTCTTTAACCTAAAAGGCATCACACGATAACAAAACATTCCCTAAGTGGTAACGAAGGTGGTTTTGATTTTATCTTTTTCTGCCATCTTGATTTGATTATATCCCGAGAAACCATCCATAAATGAGAAAAGATGATTTCTGGCTGTGTTATCCATCAATACGTTAATGTGTGGTAAAGGGAAGTTATTCTTTGGTGTCGCCTAGTTTAGATTACAGAAGTCCACACATACTTTAACTTTCCCATTTTTCTTCAACATTGGCACGACATTGGCTATCTATTCAAGATAATCTGATCTGCTATGAACTTGACTGCTAGTAATTTCTTCACTTCTTATTTCATTTTAAGGAATATATTTAGCTTAAACCGCATGAGCTATTGCTTTTTTAGTTTAATATCTTCTCTTATCATCAACTTATGAACTATGATTGATGGATCCAAATCGGGCATGTCCTCAGAGGACCAAGCGAATATGTCTAATATTCTGATAATAATCGTGACAACTCTTGTTTCTGATCATCTACTAAATTATCACCAATTTTCAAGTTTCATGGATTCTCTTCTGTCCCCAAGTTAATCACAACTATTGGTTCATCAATAACCACTTAACCCTATTCAAATTGATGCCAACTTTCTTGTATTTCGCTTGGAGTTTCAATATTAACTTTGATGTCTGACCCAGCAAGGTCAACGGTGATATTGGTACTTTCATCATTTACAGGCGCAAGATATCTATTATGTTCATCATTTTTATTGGATCTGAAGAGTAAAGGAAAAAGCAAAAGGATAATGAATAAATAACAAAGAAGAATTGATAGAAAGAAAGGAACTAATTTTATTGAATGAATTCAAATTTTCTAAAAGAACAAGGCTTAAATAATTGGACTAATTATTGAAATCGAATGCTCCTAATTGATCTAATATTGCTTTTCTAAAGAGACCTATTAATAGGAATGGAAAAGCAATGGCACATAGAAAATGGGACGCTAATATCTTTCTTCTCGTCTGGATTGATGCTACATTGCTGAGCCAAAGCCTTGGATAAATTGGCTACTTTAGGTTCTTGGACATCGGTTGGTGCCGAGAATGTCTAGGAAATCCACATGAGCATGGTACAGTTGATTTCCTCTCTTCCCTTTGGTTTTGGCCTTCATTTCTTGGATCTCTTCTCCAATGGGCTCATATCCAAGACTAAAGGTTCCAATTTGCTACTTAGGTTGTTCCGAGTGACTCGTGCCTCCTATCTTGATACTTCAATCATGCTAACATCATTAAAAATCTACAATCCTGGTTCCTCTAATTCTTCACTCCCCATATATGGAATAGCCGTCTTTTTATAAATCTCGTAATCTTGCTGCTCAAGAATAGTGACCGGCTACCTATTAGTTATGAATTTCACCTTCTAATGTAGACTAGATAGAATTGCCCCTGCTGAGTGAATCCATGGCCTTCCTAATAAAAGATTAAAAGTTTGAGGTATATCCAGGACTTGAAATGGGATAGTAAACATATATGGACCAATCTTGACCTACGGCCTAATTTCTCTAAGTATTTCCCTCTTTGATCCATCAAAAGCCCCTACTAAAATCGAGCTAGGCTTTATCTTAGTTGAATCTATTCTAAGCATATTTAGTGTTGCCAGTAGACACATATTCAGTGAAGACCCATTATCTATCAGTACCCAGGCAACCACTTTCCCTACACACTTGACCACTATGAAAATGGGCTTCGTGTACTGGTCTCATTTTTCGTCTAATTCATCTGGTGAGAATGAAATTTGATCCATTGCAAATATCAAATTAACCACCAACCCTAGCTTTTCAATGGAAATCCCTTTAGGTACTTTGACATCTTTTAGAATTTTGATTAAAGCTTTTCGGTGAGTATCATATGACAAAAGTAAGCCCATTAGGGAAATCTGGGCTGGTACTTTAGCTAATTGATCCATAATTTTATACTCACTAACTTTCACTATCTTCTTGGCAACATTTTGATCTTTCTCAACGGAATCTTTAAAGATCTTTTGAGAAGCCTCTTCCATAGCAATCTTCCTCTTGGACTCTTCGTTTTGGTCATAGACTCGTCCTAAGCGTGTAAGCCTATTAATCATAGGTGATGAGGACCTGGTTGTCTAATTCACCATCTTATAATCCAAAGGGGTTGCTTTATAATTTTCCGGAGCTATTGGAACATTAAAAGTGATTTTCTTAGGCTTACCTAATTCTTTAACTTTCTTAGTCTTCCCGTAGTACTAAAAAACCAATGGTTTAGGACCACCTCCAATCATTTCAACCATCTTAGCTATCTTCTTGGCTTCTGCAGTAAGTTTATCTTCTTCCTTAAATTCGGGACCCCATCTAATGGGTGGTTCATCAACATATATTGCAGGTGAATCAACATAATCAACCAAATACTCAAACTTTCCTAATGGCTCTCCTAGAGTATCGATTGTCAAATTTCTAGCTTTATACCTTTCTCCGAGCTCCTTCTAAGTACATCTCTTTCGTGGTTTTGGAACCATCATAGCCATAATGTTAGCTTTCTTTCCCTTCCCATCGTTTATCAATTGATATATTATCAGTCTAATTTGGGTTCTATCTATGAGATTCACATTTTGTAAGTGTTCAGCCTATCTCAAATTCCAAGCTACCTCTTCAATAGTGATAAGGAGACTATTTAAATCAACTTTTGGTTCAAACACTTCAGTGATGATCATGTTGATTGAGCGTCCATGACCTAGTAGAGGATTGTTAGCCACACTGGGAGCAGGAGTCTAAATGAAGTCTAATTGAACTAATTTAGCATCAATAAGATCTTGGATCTTATGTCTGAGTCTCCGTCACTAGTTTGTAAAATGCCCCTCTTGCCCCAAATGATAATTACAGTGGAGCTCCAGGTTGTAGTCTCTCAGTCTTTCTCCCTCCTTTGGTATTTCAAATGTTAAGAGATTCTCCCTCCTTAGTAGGGCAAGAACTTAGCTTAGAGGAATTGGAATATAAGTAAACTGTCTCCTTTGTAGGCGGTTATTCTGACTCGGATTTGGTAGGGGATTAGATCCTCCTGTCATGGTTATCGGGGTTGCTAGTCTGATAAGGTCATTAGTATTAACAACACTTACAGTAGCTTCTTTGGCCTTATTGGAAAATCTCGCTAGAGACGTCTTCTTCTCAACTACTTTAAGATTAGGAAGCCTTGTAGTAGCAATAGCTTCCTCGATTTGGTACCCTGAGGCTACAATTTCTACCAAATTAGAGATAGGGTATCTTAGCAAATGTTGGTAGTATGAGCTTCTGAGAGTATTGATGAAGGCAAAAGTCAGATCCTTCTTTATTAAGGGTAAAGTCACCTTAGCTGCCATACCCCTCCATCTTTAAGCATACTCTTTAAAGCTTTCGTTGGCTTTCTTTCATAGATTAGTCAAATCCCATATGGATGAGGCCACCTCGATATTGAACTTATACTAGTTGTAGAAAGCCCGGGCTAACTTATCCCATGTATCTATCTCATTCAAATCTAGTTGGGCATATCAAGTTAAAGTGGGCCCGGTTAAGTTATCTTGAATGGTTTAGACCTTTACCTTATCATACTTGTTGCATTTTCTCATCTTTCTGAAGTACAGCTTAGTGTAAAGCTTTGGGCAACTAGTCCCATTATATTTCTTAAATTCCAGCACCTTAAATCTTTCTGAGAAATCATCATCTTCATACGTTGGTCAATTGATCATCTACATTTGCTCAAACTCGTTAATCACTTCTAGGGCATTTATCTTCTCGGTCAACTTCTACATAAACTTCCTTTCCATCTCTCAATGTTTTTCCTTGATCTCTTTCCTCTACATCTCAGCATTTGAGACTGACTCTACATCTTCCAATTTAGGAAGGAAGGGGGGTTGCTTCTGCATTTTGATTCGGGTTGACTTGAGATCCTTGTTTGTTATTGAGAATTCTAATAGCCAGAGTGAGAGCTTAGATTTGTTTGGCCATCTTGTTTATGTTTTCTTCCAAAGTTGTGATTCTCGAGTCGGGCTCGGTTTGATTGACGTTTCTAATGTCTTGAGTTGACATTCTTGCCTTGGAACAAGTGAATATTGGGCTTCTAATTGAGTGTGCTTGCTTAGGCGCTATCTTCAAAATCCTAAACGAAAACCTAAGTTTTAAACATCTTTGTAAACTAAAACTTTTATTTTTTTCTTTTATTTTTTAATTTTTTATTGTTTTTTGTTTTTTTTTTATTTAAGAGGAAACTATCAAGGAAGAAAAAAAAAAAAAGAGCAAAAGACTATGCAATCAATAAAGGTTTTCATTTAATGAAGCTGCAAATTTATTAATAATCACAAAATTCAACCTATACAATGGACTAAGAGAAAAAGAAACAAACTCCTAACTAATCTTTCTAAAAAAAATCAAATCTTATGTCCTATAAAAGTTGATGGATCTAGTTAGGACGGGCTTCATCGAGTTCTCTCATCGGCTTTCGGACTGCAACATCTCTTTCTCGGATCTTGCTCCTCAAGAATTGATTTTCCTCCAACAATCTCCTATTCTCCATTTTTAATTCTTCAATGATTCTCTTCCATTCTTAGAACTGGGCTTCAACTTTGGCCTGTATGATGTCTTGATAGGCTTGCTTAGTAGGTGAAAGATATTCTGGCTCTAGCTCATGTCTGAATATGTTTAGAGTTTCATATTGTATTTTTTTAGTCTTCTCCAACCGATCATAGATGAATTGCTTAGTGACTCAATATTCTCCGACTTTGCCCCCCAAAGTTCCTACATTGACTACCATTTTAACTTCCCTTCGTTCTCATAGCTTCACAAGTTCTACTAGTCGTTGAATCAAAGTAGTGGTGGGTAAACAAGGATCTTGATAACTTAATGTGACATCGTCTAAAGAGTCTCTGTATGCTATCTCTTAAAGGGGGCTTAGCTGTCTAGTGACATAAGTTGGGAAATACTCTATAAAACCCGCAATGCTGATAAGAGGGACCCCTGCATAATTGATGTACCCTAGGATCGCTCGAGTGCAGTTGCTCTACCTAGCTATCCACATAAAATCCATTGGCTACATCTTGCTTATGGCTGATACCCATCCTTTAAATTGAGCTTCTTTTGGTGCCTTAAGGTGATAGGTAAAGTCGTCGATTAGGTTCATGTTTTCAATCAAGGATGCTGTAAGAAGATTTCCTCCATAACCCTATATATGATTAAGAAACCATATGGTAAGGATTGTAGGGTTAGCCATGAAGTACTCGTACCCCTGCTTCCTTAAGTGGGTGAGTATCCTAAATTGCTTTGCCAATAACACTGGCACATAAGATTTACTAATTAAGAATTGGGTTACTAGCTTAGTTACCCTATAATGGACTTTACCGTATCTAACGAGAAACAACATTATCCCGAATACTGTTGCAATAAAGGTGTTTACCCTCTTCTTGGCCTATTATTCATATCCGCCATAGAAGATCTGATGATATTTCTGATAAGTGTCTGGGGTTGAAAACCATTCTATTAGCCTTAAGATACTAAGACACTTCTTGCCTTTTAAAGATAAGAACGGTGTTTTGACTCTTAGTAAGGTCATGAAGGCTTTCTTGGGCTAGACTTTGAGATCTGAGATCATTATACCTACTTCAAGAGGGAGAGTACTAAGTAATTGAGAATATTCTTCTAAAGTGGGTGCCAACACATGTGGGTTGAACTTGAAAGCTGCAGATTCTGGATCTCAATAATGAATAAGGGCTTGAATTAGAGGCCAATGGAGTTGGACTTACATGAGGGATATGATTGGCTCGATTTTCTTGCAAATGTGATCTTGCTTAGCAAGTGGAAGTTGATTTAACCAGTCTTTCACGATAGCCTCAAGGAAAGAATACTTATTCAATTGAATCTCATGGATAGGCTCGGGATTGACACTACCCTGACTCTCCATATCTATATTACATAAAACATGAAATGATGCAATTATTTACAACAAGACCACTAAATTTACAAAAAGTTGTATATGATATTAATAATTTTGCAGCTTCTTCAATTTTCAATTTTTTAAAAAATTATGCAGCCTTTTACTCATTAAGGGACAATGTAAAAATAAAATGCATATAATATAGGAAATAATAATGATTAAATAGAAACAATCATTAGCAAAAATAAAATCAAATAAAAAATGCAATATGTTACACACACATTTAATGCAATAGGGGTCAGTAATTAATAAATTATAGGAATTATTATAAACCTGTGGTCGGAGAGTACCTTGATATATAAGTATATTCAAAATAAGACTTAAAAAGAAATGAAGCTTGTGAATACTTATATATAAGCGTTACTGATTTCTTAATTTCCTTTATTTTTTTTCAAAAAAAAAAAATGACGAACCGATTGTGCATTAATCAGGCTTTTTTCTATAATTTAAAAATGACTACCGCTTTTTCAAAAAGAATGATGCAAGAGAGTGGGATCTATGGGTCTCAAGCTTTGTAGCTTCAAGGCTTTCCGAAAAAAAACCTAGTAGACCACATTGAAGCTTGAGTAAGCTCGTTTATCATCACTAGGAAGGGGTAAAGACTCAAACGACTTGAGAGTTACACAATGGCGACCTATCCTAAATTCCTAAAATGGCTTAAGTCCGACCATATCTAAGCATACAAATGGTTATTAAAATAAAAGCCCCCCCTAAATCACCAATGTAGACCCATTGGGTCGGGTTTTTCTTACGGCCTGCATAATTAAAAATCAATTAGTACAGCTATAATATAATAAAAGAAAAATAATATAAAAGCTCATCAATTAATTTTTAATTTTTACATGGCTGGCCCATTAAGCTTTCTTAATGGAGTCACTACTTTTGTTGAGTCCTATTTTTTTTTTCTTTAATTTAATCTATATTAAGTTTAGTTCACTTTTTTTTTCTTAAAAAAAGTGTTTTGAAAAAAAGAATATTTTTGAAAATTGGAGTCGCCAACTAATTAAACTGGTAAAAAATAAAATTAGGATTTTCGGGTGGAAAAACCTAAATTTGGTTACTAATCCACATATTTTCTAAGAAAATAATTTTTAGAAAAATAATTAGAAAAAGTAAATTTGGAGGCTAACTTATTAAGATTAAGTTATCATGTAAAAAATAAAATCAATTAATGGGCTTTATTTTATTTTTTTATGAAAAATATTAAGATATGTAAAGATATACAAAATATAAGCAAAATGAATTTTTTATTATTTTATTATTACGATTATTTTAAGAAAAAGAATTTTTTTTATATATTTTATGGTTGGCCCGAAGGTGCCTATATATCCGCTAGTTGGGATCAAATCAACATAGTTCTTTTTATAAAATATTTAGTTGATGGATTTTTTTATTTTTGAAAATCGAGTTAGATTTACGTTTATTTAACAATTTATTATTTAAAAAAAACCTAAAAAATCTAATTTCATGAATTCATTTAAAAAGAAAACCTAACTAACTAAATCTTTTTGAAAACTTTAGTTAAGATATCCTAAATCTTATATGCAAGATACGTTAAGATACACATTTTTTTTAAATCCTATATGTAAGATACGTATTTTATTCGAAATTATGGATCTTAGAGAAAAAGATACGCGATTTTTTTTAAATGCAGTTTACGACTAAAAGATACAATATAACTAAATTTATTAAAAAATTGAAAATTATCTAAAAAATATAGCAAACAATATGTCTAAAATATAAAAACTTGTGCTAAAAAATAAATTAGTAAAAATAATTAAATTAACTAATAAAAAATAAAAAATTAGATAATTAAATAAAGAAAATAAATTTTATTACCTAAATAGGTTAAGTTGCGCATACTCATGTTGATCATGTCATAATCGTTTAGGCTACGTTTGTGTACTCGGAGTAGAGTTGTTCGTATGTGTAGGGCAGTGCTTATTGTGTACGGCAGTCGTGTGGTCGTACGTGATAGTGTAATGAGTTGACTTTGGTGTATAGACCTTGATGTGCGTATTGTGTGTGGTCGGTGTAACAAGTGATGTGGGTGAGCGTAATGTATCAATCAGGTGAGTAAGAATTGCGAGTTGTAGCGTCAGCTTGTGTGGATGCTGGCGTGAGATGTATTATAAGGGTGTTTGTAGACACCTCATTTTTGTCAAATTTCTTTTATTTCAAATAATCAAGCTAGGTTAATAAATAAATATAAAAAAATTAAAAAAAATAAAAAACGAAAATGAAAAGAAAAATAAAAGAAAAAAAGAAGAAAATTAAGTTAGGTTATAGAAAGTCGAATCATGAGTTGAGTCGTGTTAAGTTGGAGTAAGTTAAGTTGTTGGATCAAGTAACAGGATGGGCTGAATTAATTAATTTGTCTAATTAGAGTAGGGAATTATTAAGCCAACTTAGATCGGGTCTGGCTTAGAAAGAAAAGTTTGAGCTAACTAGGGTTTCTAGAAGTTAAGGTAAATCTTGGAAGAATCACAATCGAATCTTTCGATATGAAAGATTCAATTTTGAGTTTATAAATAGCATGTTGGCTAGGTGTCGAGTCTGATTTTTCGATTTTTCTAATTATTTAAAAATTAATTTCTCATTTCTCAATTAATATTAAACCCTTACCGATTTAAATTTAATCTTCGACTAAAGAAATTGAGAAATTCTGGTTTTTTATTAAAAATAATTTTTGGAGTCGCCACCCGACCGGAGTCGGGAAAAGAAAAGAAACCATAACCAATTGAGTGAATTGGTTATGATTTAGCTACCAGTCTTTGATTTCAATTTTAATAAAGAACCAGATGGTTCCGAATTTAGAGGTTAACCTATTAAACCCTAACGGGTACCACTATTTATTTGCCGAAATTAGGATTGTTTTTCTAATTATAATATTTAAAAATAAATAAATAAAAATCAAAAGAAAAAAGAACCTAAGTTTCTACATATTTTATCGTCGCCTCGAAGGTGCTTACGTACCCGCTAGTCGGGATCAGACGATTGTAGTTCTTTCCGAAAACTTTAATGTGTTAATTGATTTTAATTTTGAAAACCGCCAAAGTTTACGTTTTTAATTGATTTAGTTTATTTAAAAAAAAAAACTAAAGGGTCTAAGTCGTAAAAAAAATCTCTAAAATAGCCTAAACAATTTATTGACTTTTTGTTAATTTTTACTTTTAAAAAAAATTGGTTTTCTAAGTGAGAAATCCTAATAAAAACTACTCTTAAAAATTCTTAGACTAATATACCTATATATATTATATTATTATTAATCAATTATCTACCTAAATAGATTAGTGATGTTACGTAACTTACTTAATATATGCAAAACTAATACTAATAAGTCACCTAAACTAATATAGTCATATACACATATAATGCATCAAATAACTAAGGAACTCATAATATAATGATAATAATAATAAATAAATAAATAAAAAAAATAATGAAATAAAATAAGAAAACCAAGATTTGGAAAAAACTGAACCTGAGCTTCAGCAGTTTAGTAAGGACAGCAATTAATAGTGGGTTATTCAACGGCCTTTGGAAGTGATTGGAGTTGGTCTGTGCGTGATTTGATTATTGGTGAGTGAACGTGGTTTGGCCGGATCCGAGAGATCGTTGGGCGTGTGTGCAAATTTCCAGGCAAAGGAGCACGTGTTTGGTTGGTCAGTTGCCGGCGTTGGTGTAGAATTGGTGAACTGGGAGTGGATTTGTACGTTAGTGCAGTCGATGCTGGCGTGAATTGGTGTGAGAGGCTGATTGGTATGTTAGATTGCTGGACGTTAGCATAGAGTTTCGTGCGTTTGGATTGCTGTCGTTAGACTTTGCTGGAGATTATATCGATGAAGTTTGGACGCAGGAATTTGATCTTGAATGGCGTGAATTGAATTCAAATCATAAGTTGAAGTCTTGGTTTTTTGGTTTTGGAATTGGAGTAAAGGGCTTGTGGTAGGGAATGGACTTTGGTTAGCGTGGATTGTCAGGCTTCAGATTGATGGAGTATGGATCGGCAAGACCTTGGTTTCGATGGATCGGCAAGACCTTGGTTTCGATGAATTGGGCACTGCGAATTGGATTGAAGGTGCTGGACGTCGGGGATTAGCTGCTGCCTAAACGTTGGGGATTAACTGCTGCTTGAAGCTGCAGCTGCTATTAGTTGGATTGCGGCTGCTGCGTGGATTGCAGTTGTTGTTCGTTGGATCGCGGCTGTTGTGTGGAACGATCTGCTGCTGTTGCTATTGGTCGTATGGAGTTTGAAGTTGTAGCCAGGAGGTTGCGGACAGAGTCGTAAGGCTGATCGTGGTGAGGCTATTTGCTGTGGACAATAACTAATGTGGCATCTTTTTTTTTTTTTTTTTAACAGTAGATGTCTGTTTTTCTTTTATAAAGCCTAAATTGAATCCTACCATATCTATTGTATCCGATTTAAATTAGATTCAAATCTTATTCAAATCTGATTTAAGAAAAATAAAGACATAGGTTGAACTCGTGACCTCCAACTAAATCTATCCAAGTGCTCCGCTACTTATCCGTTAGGCTATTGGTTTGTATCTTGACATTTATTACTATTAAATTATATTTAAATTATCTGAATCTTTAAACTAAAATTTTTTAACTAAACTAAAATTAAAACTAACATTAAACTAATTATTACTTCCTAAAAATCTACGAAATTTTTATAATTTTTTCTTTTCTTATTTTTTTTTGGTATTTTCATTATTTGTTAATTTTTATTTTTTTATTTTTTGAATTAGGACCCTTTTTGTAAAAATAAAAACTAAGATTATGGAAGGACAAAAATTAAGTGTCTACACTAGGGATTCAGGGAGAAGAAAATGTTTTTTTTTTTTTTTAAATTACATTACTACACAACACTATACCCCTTCAACTAGTAGTGCCCAACACCGCTTAGCTTCGCCTAGTCCATTACCCAACACTGCCTAGTGTTGTTTAATCCATTGTCCAACATTGCCCAGCAACGCTTCGTCCACTGTCCAGCGTCGCCCAGTCCACCGCCTAGCTTCACCCAGCACTGCCTAATCTATCGCCTAACACCACCCAATGTCACCTAATCTATCGTCTAGTGTCGCCTAGTCCACTACCCAACACTAACATGATTTGACGCTAGGTAAATTTTCATTAATTTTATTAATTTACTTTATTAGTTATGTTTTTTCTTTATTAACTATTTTTGTGTTTAATTGCAGGTTTTTTTTATTTATTATTGTTTATTCCTATTGCAAATTTTTTTATTTTCTAATAAAATTTAGTTGAATTAAGTTTTTTTTTTTAAAAAAAAACACGTTTTTTTAAATAAAAAATATTTTGACATTTAGTGGTTTTGAAAAATGAAAAACCTTAAATTGAGTTTTTTTTTTTTTTTCAAAAAGATTTGGTTAGTTAGCGTTTTTAATTTAATTTGGAAAAATTAGATTTTTTTAAGTTTGTTTTTTAAAATAATAAATTGATAAAAACGTAAATTTGGCTCGATTTTCAATATAAAAATGACTCACCCATTAAAAATTTTATAAAAAAAACTATGATCGGTTTGATCACGATTAGCAGGTACGTAGGCACTTTCGAGGAAACCATTAAAAAAAATAAATTTTTTTCCCTTTTTTAGAAATTTGTAATAAAAAATAATAAAAAATCATTTTTAGTTACTTGTGTGAATTTAGGTATATTTTTAATATTTTTAGAAAAATCACAAAAAAAATAAAGCCAATCAATTTCTTTTAATTTTCACATGGTGACTTAGTCTTAATAGGTTAGCCCCCAAACCCAATTTTCTCTAGTTTATTTTTTCTAAAAATTATTTTCTTAAAAAATCTATAGACTAGTGGTCAAATTAGGGTTTTCCTGCTTGAAAATCCTAATTTTGTTTTTATTGGTTAAACTGACTGGCGACTTCAATTTTTATATATTTTTTTAGAAAAGTATTTCCTTAAGTTTAATGTCAAATAATTTATATTAAGCGATTGGGCTTGATATAGATTAAATTAAGGAAATTGAAATAGGGCTTGATAGAATCGGCGACTCCACTAATGACACTGGTGGGCTAGCCATGTGAAAATAAAAAATTATTGATGGAATTTCATGTTGTTATTTTATTTATTTATTTTTATTATAGTTATACTAATTGGTTTTTAGTGATGCAGGTCCTAAGAAAAAAAAAAAAGCTTGGCCCAATGGGCCTTCTTGGGGGGGGTCTTGGGGGGGGGATTTTTTTATTTTAAGTAATTATTTGTGTTATTAAATGTGGTCGGACTTAGGCTACCTTAGGAATCTAGGACATGCTACCATTGTGTAACCCTTAGGTTGTTGGGGTTATTACCTTCACCTGAAAGTGATAGGTGAGCCCACTTAAGTTTTGATATAGCTCACTAGGCTTCTCTTCAAAAAGCGTTAAAGTTGTAGAACTTGGGATCCGTAGACCCTACCCCCTTTGCATCTTTTTTTATTTTAAATAGGGGTAGTTTTTTTTTTTTTTAAATTATAGGAAATGTTTGATTTAATCTACAATCAGTTCATCGCCCATTTTCAATTAAAAATTTTTTAACCCTTATATATAAGTATACACGAGCTTTATTTTTATTAAATCATATTTTGAATATACTTATATATGGGGGTGCTTTTTAACCATGGATTTATTATAATTCCTATAATTTATTAAATTACTGACTCCTATTGCATTGCATGTGTGTGTAACATATTGCACTTCTATATTTGATTAGATTCGTTTTTTTGTGAATATTTTATTTCTAGTATTATATGTGTTTCATTTTTTTATTGCCCTTAGTCAATAAAAGGCTGCATAATTTCTATGGAAATCTTTAAAAAAGCTGCAAAATTATTAACATTGGATCTAACTTTATTCTAAATTTAGTGTTCTCGTTATAAATAGTCATTGCATTTATATTTCATTTATATCTTTTTGTAATATAGATATGGAGAGTCAGTATAGTATTAGTTTGGAGCCCATCAACTTAAAGTCTGTTTGTGAAGTCCAATTAAATAAGTACTCCTTCCTTGAAGCCATCTTGAAAAATTGGTTGAACCAGCTTCTGCCCACTGAGCAAAATTACGTCTACAAGAAGATCGGGCTGGTCATATCCTTCATACGGGTCCAGCTCTATTGGCCTTTAATCTAGGCCCTTATTTATTACTGAGATCCATAATTTGTAGCTTTTATATTCAACCCAGATGTATTGACACTCACCATAGAAGAATACTCACAACTACTTAGTGCCCCACCCCTTAAAGCAGGCATAGCTATCCCTGATCTTAGAGTTTAGCCTAAGAAAATCTTCATGACGCTATTAGGGGTCAAGAAGTTAGCCTTGGCTCTATTCTTATCTTCGGAGGGCCAAAAAATGTCTCAGTATCCTAAGATTAGTGGAGTGGTTTTCAAGCCCAAATGCCTATTAGAAATATCGCTAGATCTTTTACGGATGATATGAATCGTGGGCTGAAAAGAGGATCAACACCTTTATTGTAGCAGTGTTTGGAATAATGTTGTTTCACTTCAGATATGGTCAGGTCCACTATAGGTTTACCGAGTTAGTAACTCAATGCCTAGCTAGTAAATCTTATATACCGACGCTATTAGTAGAACAATTCAGGACGCTTACCTACTTGAAGAAGAGGGGTACAGTTATTTCATGGCTAACCTTACAATCCTTGCCATATGGTTTCTCAGTCATACACAAGGGTATGGAGGGAATCTTCTTAGAGAGTTCTTGATAGAGAATATGGACCTGATTGATGAATTTGCCTACCACCTCAAGGTACCAGATGAAGCTCAGTTTAAGGGATGGGTGTCAGTTATCAACAAAATGCAACCAGCAACTTTATGTGGACAGCTAGATGGAGCCACTGCACTCAAGCCGTCTTAGGGTGTACCAATTATGTAGGAGTTCCCCTTATCGGTATTACACGCTGTATCGGATATTTCCCAGCTCATGTCATTAGATAGCTAGGCCTACTGCAAGAGATAGCTTATAGAGGCTCCTTGGATGTCGTCACAGTGAATTATCAAGATCCTTGTTTATCTATGGCTACTCTAATCTAACGACTAGCAAAACTCGTGAAGCTGTGGGAACGAAGAGAAGTTAAGAAGATAATCAATGTAGGAACTTTGAGGGGTAAAGTCAGAGAATACCGAGCCACCAAGCAGTTCATTTAGGATCAGTTAGAGAAAAATGGAAAGATACGATATGAAGCTCCAGATGTGTTTAAACACAAGCCGGATCTAGCACGTCTTTTACCCACTGAGCGAGCCTATTGAAACACCATACGGGCTAGAGTTAAAGCCTAGTTCTAGGAAAGTAATAAGATCGTTGAAGAGTTAAGGTTGGAAAACGAGAGACTGCTAGAGGAAAATTAATTCTTGAGGAACAAGATTCGATAAAGGGATGTTACAGTACGAAGACTTATAAGGGAAGTTGATGAAGTTCGTCCCAGCCAGATATGTCAGCTCTTGTAGATATAAGATTTAAGTTTTTAGTTTTTTTTTTTTTGAACATTAGTTAGGAGTTTTTCTTTTCCTTTCATTTAGTTTGTCGTATAAGTTAGATCTTATGATTAATAAATTTGCAGCATTAGTAAATAAAATTTTCATTAATTGCGCAGTCTTTTACTCATTATTATTATTTGTTGGTTTGTTTATTTGATTTTGAAAAGAAAAAAAAAAGAGGTAGATAGCAGAATAACAAACGTCACAAAAACAGGAAACAACAAAAAAAAAAACTCTTTAATTCACTAAAAAGTCTAAAACTTAGGTTTTCGCATAAGATTTCGAAAATAGAGTCCAAGCGAGCAAACTCAACTAAAAGCCCGATATTCACTCATTCTAAGGCAAGGATGTTGACTCAAGGTATTGGAAATGTTAGTCAAATTGAGCCTGACCTAAGAGTAGCGACTTTGGAAGGAAACATGAACAAGATGGCTGAATAGATTCAGGCTCTTACTCAAGTTATTGGGATCCTTAACGATAGACAAGATCTTAAGCTAACTCGAGTCGGAATGCAGAAATGACCCCTTCCCCTGAATTGGAAGACGAAGAATTAGTTGCTAATGCTAAGGTATGGAGGAAGGAGATCGAAGAGAAACACTATGAAATGGAAAGAAAGGTCACGTAGAAATTAATCGAGAAGATGAAAACCTTAGAAATGGTGAATGGGTTTAAGCAAATGGGAATAATTAGTTTACTAACTTATAAAGACAATGACTTCCCAAAAAGATTTAAGGTGTTGGAATTTGAGAAATACGATGAGACTGGCTGCCTAAAACTCCACACTAGGTTGTACATTAGGAAAATGGGGAAATACACGAAGTATGATAAGGTAATGGTCCAGACTTTTCAAGATAGCTTGACGAGGCCTACTTTAACCTGGTATGCCCACTTAGACTTGAATGAAATTGATACTTAGGATAAGTTAGCACGAGCTTCCTACAACCAGTATAAATTTAACATTGAAGTGGCCCCGTCCATGTAGGATCTGAACAATATACGAAAGAAGACCAATGAGAATTTTAAAGAATATGCCCAAAGATGGAGGGACATGGCTGCTAGGGTGACTCCACCCTTAACTGAAAAGGATCTGACCTTCGCTTTCACTAATACTCTTGGAAGCCCGTATTACTAACACTTGGTTAGGTATCCTGCCTCCAATTTTGTAGAAATTGTAGCCTCAGGAAGCCAAATTGAGGAAGCCATTGCTACTAGGAGACTCCCTAATCTTGAAATAGTGGAAAAGAAGACACCTCCCTCAGGATTTTCTAAAAAAGCTAAGGAAACCACTATTGGTGTTGTTGATACTGACGACCTTGTCAGACTTACAGCCTCAGTAGCTATGACTGGAGGATCTAATCCCCTACTGAGTCCAAATCAGAACAACCGCCTACAGAGTAGATAGTTCACACATATTCCCATTCCTCTAAGTTAGGTTGTCACACGATTAAGGATTGAGAATCTCTTGACATTTGAAATACCAAGAGAAGGGCAACAATTGGGGGATTATAACCCGGAACTTCGATGTGATTATCATTTAGGGCAAGTGGGGCATTCTACGGACCAATGTTGGGGACTTAAACATAAAATCCAGGATCTTATTGATGCCAAATTGGTTCAATTAGATTTTATCCAGACCTCCCACTCCCAACGTGGCTAACAACCCTCTACTAAATCATGGACATTCGATCAATATGATTGTTGTTGAAGCTTTTGAGCCAAAAATCGACTTAGACAGTCTCCCCATCACAATTGAGGAGATAACATAGAATTTGAGGAAGGCTGGGTACTTACAGGATATGAATCTTCAGGATAAGACTTGAACCAAATTGGCAATATATCGACTACTTAAGGAAGGAAAGATAAAGAAAGTCAATCTTATGGTTATGACAATTCCAAAACTATGAAAGAGAAGTACTTAGAGGGAGCTTAGAAAGAGATATGAAGCCGGAGATCCGACGGTTGACACCCTAGGAGAATCGATAGGGAAGTTTGAGTATTTGGTGGACTATACTGGTTCACTCGCCATATACGCTAATACCCTGCCTATTGGATAGGGCCCCGAATTTAAGGAAGAAGACAAGCTCATTATAGAAGCTAGGAAGGCACCTGGGATGGTTAGAATGATTAGAGACGGGCCTAAGCCATTGATTTTTGAATATAACGGAAAGACTAAGAAAGTTGAGGAATCGAGAAAGCCTAAGAAGATTACTTTTAATATCTTGATAGTCTTAGAGAATTATGAAGTAGCACCTTTGGATTACCAAACGGTGAATCAAAAGACTAGGGCCTCATTACCCATAGTCGGTGGGCTTACTCACTCAGGATGAGTTTATGATTAGCATGAGGAAGCTAAGAGGAAATCCATTGCAGAAGAGGCTTCTTGAAAAATCTTTGAAGATACGGAAGAAAAAGATCAGAATATTGCTAAGAAGATAGTGAAGGCTAGTGAATACAAGATAATGGACCAGTTAGCCAAAATACTAGCTCAAATCTCTTTAATGGGCTTACTGTTGTCATCAGATACTCATCGAGAGGCACTAATTAAAATTCTAAAGGAGGTTAAGGTACTTGAAGGAATTTCTACAGAAAAACTAGGGTTAGTGGTAAACTCAATATTTGTAGTGGATCAAATCTCATTTTCGCCAGATGAGCTAGGTAAAGAAGGAGACCAATACACGAAGCCCCTCTTCATAGTGGTTAAGTATGCGGGGAAAGTAGTTGCTCGAGTTTTGATAGATAATGGGTCATTATTGAATGTATGTCCATTGATAATGCTAAATCTACTTGATGTGGAGGCGATTGAAATAAAGCCCAGCTTGATTTCAGTAAGGGCTTTTGATGGATCAAAACGGGAGATAATTGGACAAATCGGGTTGTAGGTTAAAATTGGTCTGTAGGTGTTTACTATTCCCTTCTAAGTTCTTGACATCCTACGAACTTTCAATCTTCTACTAAGAAGACTGTGGATGCATTCAGCAGGGCCAATTTCGTCCAGCATACATCAGAAAGTGAAGTTCATAGTCAATGGACAGTTGGTTACTATTCTTAGGAAACAAGATTATGAGATTTACAAAGAAACAACTATTCCCTATATAGGGGATGAAGAATTAGAAGAGCCAGGGTTACAGATTTTCAGCGAAGTTAGTATGATTGAAGAAGCAAGATAGGGGGCATGGGGTCATTTGAAATAGCCTAAGCAGCAGATTGGAATGTTTGGGCTTGGGTATGAGCCCACTAAAGAGGAGGTTCAAGAAATGAAGGCTAAAACTAGGAGCAAAAGAGGGGATCAGCTGTACCATGCTCACATGGATTTTCCGGACATCCATCAGACATTCCTAGCGCCAGCTGATGTTCAAGAGCTTAAAGTAGTCGGTTTATCTAAGGCCCTGACTCAGCAATACAACTTTGGTCCGAATGGGAGAGAAGATGTCAACATACTAGTTTCTTTGTACGATTGGTTTTCCGTTCCCATGAATAGGTCTCTCTTGAAACATAAAATTAGATTAATTAGGAACATTCGATTTCGATAATTATTCTGATTAGTTAGGTCTTTTTTGTCAGAAAATTTGAATTAATTCATCTAATAAAATTCGTTTCTTTCTATCTATGAATTCTTCCTTGTTATTTATTCGTTATCCTTTTCTTTTGCTCCTCAGATTCGATAAAAACGATGGACATAATGGATATCTCATGCATGTAAATGATGAAAGTACCAATATCACCTTCAGCCCTGTTAGGTCAGACGTCGGAGTTGATATTGAGACTCTAAATGAAATTCAGGAGAATTGGCATCAACATAAACGGGGTAAAGTGATTATTGACGAACCAATGGATGTGATTAATTTGGGAACAGAGGAAAATGCATGAAATTTGAAAATTGGTGGTGATTTAACAAACAAATAGAAACAGGAGTTGTCACAATTGTTATCTGAATACTTGGACATATTTACTTAGTCTTATGAAGATATGCTCAGTTTAGACTCATTTATTGTGGTTCACAAGTTGCCAACTAGGGAAGAAATTAAACCTAAAAGACAAAAGCTTAGACGATTTAGGCCGGACATACTCCTTAAGACAAAAGAAGAAGTGAAGAAGTTGTTAAAAGTCGGATTCATAGAAGTATCAAATTACCCCGAATGGGTGGCTAACGTGGTGCCAGTGTTAAAGAAAAATGGGAAAGTTAGGGTCTGTGTAAATTTTCGTGATTTAAACTAGGTGACACCAAAGGATAATTTTCCTTTACTGCATATTGACGTATTAGTGGATGACATAGCCATGAATCATCTTTTCTCGTTTATGGATGGTTTCTCGGGGTATAATCAAATTAAAATGGTAAAAGAAGATAAAATTAAAACAACGTTTCTTACCACCTAGGGAATGTTTTGTTATCGCATGATGCCGTTTGGGTTGAAAAATGTTGAGGCAACTTACCAGCGTGCTATGGTTGCCTTATTCCTTGACATGATGCATTAAGAAATTGAAGTTTATGTGGATGGTATGATCGCCAAATCCAAAGAGAATGAAAACCACGTAGATATTCTACTATTTGAGCGATTGAGGAAGTTTCAATTGAAGTTGAATCTTGAAAAATGCACTTTTCGAGTGACTTTAGGCAAATTGTTGGGTTTCATGGTTAGTAGAATAGGAATCAAAGTAGACCTAGATAAAGTCAAGGCGATCGTAAGTATGCCTATGCCTAAGACTATCAAAGAAGTTAGAGGATTACTAGGGAGATTAAATTACATTGCTCGGTTTGTATTATAGCTAATTGATAGATGCAAGCCATTGTTTAAGCTATTGAGGAAGAATGCCGTGATAGAGTGGGATGAAGAATGTGAGCATGCATTTGCTAAAATCAAAGAATATCTCATGAATCCTCCTTTACTGGTCACTCTCATATCGAGATAGCTGTTGATCCTTTATTTAACGATTCTGCCAGAATTGATGGGGTGCATGTTGGGACAGAAAGACAAAGAGGGAAGAAAAGAGTATCCTATATACTATTTGGGCAAGAAATTCACAGTAGGCGAGTAAAAATATTTAGAAGTAGAAAGAACATGTTGTACCTTAGTATGAGTGATGCATAGACTCTGGTAGTACACTCTCTATTACTTAATAGAGTTGTTGACAAAACATGACCCATTCAGATATTTAACGGAAAAGCCAGCGTTGATTGGGATAATATCGAAGTGGCAAATGCTACTCTTTGAGTTTGATATTAAGTACATAAGTCAGAGTTCAGTTAAGGGGCAGGTAATGGCTGATCAATTGGAAAAATACCCATTAGAAGATGAAGACGAGGTTTCAAAAGCACAATTTCCTGATGAAAATGTGATGATGGCAAATGAGTTGAGTGGTGAGAAGTTGGGATGGAAAATGTATTTTGATAGAGTAGCCAACGTGTTTGGATGTGGGATAGGAGCAATATTGGTATCACTGGAGGATAACCATTTTCCAATGGTAGCAAGATTAACATTCCCGTATACTAATAACATCGTAGAATATGAAGCCTTTATTTTGGGACTCAAAATGGTGCTAGATATGGGAATACAAGAATTAGAAGTGTACGGATATTCTTTCCTAATAATTCTCTAGATCTTAAGGGAATATAAAACAAAGGATGACAAATTAATACCTTATCACGAACATTTAAGTGAGCTAGTTGAAAAGTTCCAACAAATTTCATTCACTTACATTCTAAGGATCCGGAATCAGTTTGCCAACACATTGGCTACGTTAGTGTCAATGGTGAAAGTCACAGACGGAATAGAAATTCAACCTCCGAAGATTTAGGTAGAAGAAAAACCGGCTTTTTTCCTTGCAATTGAAGGGAAATGAACAAAAGAACCATGGTATCATGATAGCAAGAAGTTACTTCAAATGGGAGAATTTCCTGAAGATGCTAATAGAAAAGATAGAAAGACTTTAAGAAGGTTAGCTACTCATTTATTATTAAGTGGGGCCACGTTATACGAGAGGTCACCAAATGCAACACTACTAAGGTGTATGGATGAAGGAGAAGCCGAGAAATTGACAAAGGAAGTACATGAAGGAGTTTGTAGTCCTCACATGAATGGGTATATGCTAGCTAGAAAAATCACGAGAATGGGGTATTTCTAGATGATAATGAAATCATATTGTATCAAGCACATGAGGTACTATCACTTGTGTCACATGTACGCTAATAAATCAACGCTCTTCTCCAAGAATTGCACGTATTATCTGCTCCTTAGCCTTTCTTGATGTAAGGAATTGACATGATTGGTCCACTTTCGCCAACGGCTTCAAACGGGCATAGATTCATTTTAGTCACGATTGACTATTTTACTAAGTGGGTAGAAGCAGTGTCATATGCTACGGTGACCAAAGGAGTAGTGGTCAAATTCTTGAAAAGAGATATTATTGCAAGATATGGTGCACTCGAGTCTATTATTATAGACAACGGGGCGAATTTGAATAACAAGTTGATGGATGAAGTGTGTCACCAGTTTAGAATCAATCATAAAAATTCAACTCTATATTGGCCTCAGATGAATGAAGCCATTAAAGTCGCTAATAAGAATATCAAAAGAATCATTGAGAAGATGGCGATCACTTATAAATATTGGCATAAAATGCTTCCCTTTGCTCTCATGGCTTACAGAACTTCAGTAAGAACTTCTACTGGTGCAACCCTGTATTCATTGGTGTACGAAATTGAAGTGGTTTTACTAGTAGAAGTAGAAATACCTTCATTCCGAGTATTAGCAGAAACTCAGCTAGATAAAGTAGAGTGGGTAGAGAAGAGAATAGAGCATTTGAATCTCTTAGATGAGCAAAGACTTGTAGCGATATGTTGTGGTCAATGCTACCAACAATGAATGATCTGAGCTTTTAATAAGAAAGTACACCCGGGGTACTTTAAAGAGGGAGACTTAGTGTTGAAGAAAGTGTTACCAAACGCAAAAGACCCTAGGGGCAAGTTTGCTCCGAATTACAAAGGTCTTTATGTGGTGAAGAGAGTATTATCAGGAGGTGCATTAATGTTGATAGAGATGGATGGCTTGGAATTAAGAGGACCAGTGAATTTAGATGCAATCAAGTTGTATTATCCATGAAAACAAAGATTTAACAAAGATTTCAATTTTTCTTGAATAATTTGTAGTTAATCTTTCATCGTTTACAAGTAAAGTTAATATCTATGAATGTTTTTGAATTTGGATAGTCATTGATCAACAAACACTCCACTAATAAACCCTGTTTCTTAGCCTCATACACGTAAATACCAAACACTTACTAATGAGTCTGAATTACTAGATAAATTGAAATCCAATGGTCTTAATAATTTAAATTTTTTTTAAAAGAGATTTATTGTTCAGAAATCATGGAGAGTGGAAATTGAAACTTGGTATTGAGAAAAACAAATTTAAGGCATGAGCATGGTACAGTTACAAGACTTGAAAGATTGAGAAATTTTAGAAAAAGAAAAAAAAAGGGAAAGAAAAAGAAGAAAAGAGAAAAAAAGAAAGAAGAAGCAATCACAGTCTTTTGATGAAATTTTGCTGATTGAACGAGTAAATATCAAAAGTCAGTGCAAGTATGCCAATCAGTTGCTATTTGAGAAATCCTTTAGTCCTAGAAAAAAATAATTTTGAAAAAAAAAAGAAAAAGGAAAAATCTTTGGATAGAAATCTTTTGAGGAATTAAGCTAGTTTTGAAAATCAATCTCGAAGAGATCTATCTTCTTCAGATCACAAACCAAAAGGAATCTTAAAGAGATCTATTCCCTTTGGATTATCTACTAAACCAAAACAATTGAATTTTGCCCTTTGAAATTTTTGCTCTATCCTTCTAAGATAAACACCATTAAGCCCTATCCTTCCAAGATAGGCTCTTTTGAAATTTTTGTTCTATCTTTCTAAGATAGACACCATTAAGCCCTATCTTTTTAAGATAGCCCCTTTAACCTTTTGCTTTGTTCTTTTAAGATAGACATTCATTTGTCCTGTCTTTTCAAGATGGGCAGTTTATTCTTTATATTGACCTTTCAAGTTGATATCCTTCATCAAAATAAAACACAGCTTAATTGATCGGTTCAAAGTAGGGTTTAGTAAAAATGAGTATTTCTTTTGTCTTTATAACAATATTCTAATTGAACTTCTCTATAAAGAAGGGTAGTTGTAGACATCTTATTTTCCCCAAATTTCTTTTATTTCAAATAATTGAGCTAGGTTAATAAATAAGTAGAAAAAAAAAAAATAAAAGTATATAATTAAAATAAAATAAAAAACGAAAATGAAAAGAAAAAAAAATAAAGAAAATTAAGTTAGGTTATAGAAAGTCGAGTCATGTCAAGTTGGAGTAAGTTGAGTTGTTGGATCAAGTAGCTAGATGGCTTGAATTAATTAATTTGTCTAATTAGATTAGGGAAGTATTGGGCTAACTTAGATCAGGTCAGGCTTGGAAAGAAAAGCCCGAGTTAACTAGGATTTCTAGAAGCCAGGGTAAATCTTGAATGAATCGCAATCAAATCTTTTGATACGAAAGATTCTATTTTGAGTTTATAAATAACATGTTGGCTAGGGATTTGAGGGGAAGAAAATGGCTTTTTTTTTTTTTTTTTTAATTACACTCTTACACAACATCACACCCCTTTAGCTAGCAGTGCCCAGTCCTCTACCCAGCGTTACCTAGCACCGGCCAGCAATGCCTAGTCCATCGCCCAACACCACCCAACGTTGCCTAATCCATTGCCTAGCGTTGCTTAGTCGATTGCCTAGCGTCGCCCAACAGCGCTCGGTCCATCGTCTAACACAGATACGATCTAATGTTAGGTAAATTTTCATTAATTATTATTATTATTTATTTATTTCATTAATTTTTATTAATTTACTTTATTAGTTATGTTTTTTCTTTATTAACTATTTTTGTGTTTAAGTGCAGGTTTTTATTTATTTATTGTTGTTTATTACTATTGTAAATTTTTTTATTTTCCAATAAAATTTAGTTGAATTAATTTTTTTTTTAAAAACATGTTTTTTAAAATAAAAAATATTTTGACATATAGTGGTTTTGAAAAATGAAAAATCTTAAATTGATTTTTTTTTTTCAAAATGATTCGGTTAGTTAAGGTTTTTTTTTTATCTAATTTGGAAAAATTAAATTTTTTTTAGGTTTGTTTTCTTAAAATAATAAATTGATAAAAATGTAAACCTAGCTCGATTTTCAATATAAAAATAACCCATCCACTAAAAATTTTATAAAAAGAATTACGATTGGTTTGATTCTGATTAGCAGTTATGTAGGTATTTTCGGGGCAATCGTTAAAAAAAAATAAAATTTTTTCCCTTTTTTAGAAATTCGTAATAAAACAATAATAAAAAATTATTTTTAGTTACTTTTGCAAATTTAGGTATATTTTTAATATTTTTAGAAAAATTACAATAAAAAATAAAGTCCATCAATTTCTTTTAATTTTCACATAGTGATTTAGTTTTAATAGGTTAACCCCCGAACCTGGTTTTCTTTAGCTTATTTTTTCTAAAAATTATTTTTTTAGAAAATCCGTGGACTAGTGGTCAAATTAGAGTTTTCCCGCTTAAAAATCCTAATTTTGTTTTTATTGGTTGAACCGATTAACAACTTCAATTTTTATATATATTTTTTAATAAAAGTATTTCCTTAAGTTTAATGTTGGTTAATTTATATTAAACGGGCTGGGCTTGATTTATGTTAAATTAAGGAAATTGAAATAGGGCTTGATAGTGCTATATTGAGTGGTGTGAGAGGTGCATAAATGGACGGAAGCATGTTAGATGTATTGTGTTGTGTGGTGTATTGTGGACGTGCTTAAGCACATGAGGGGCTGTAGCAGTGTGTGGACAGTGTAGCATGTGCTATGTGTTTCATGCTTAGAGACGGGGGCTTCTATATGGGGCAGTGGACGATGGACAGTAGATAATGGGTGGGTATGTGTTGTATAGTGTAGATCAAATGATCTGTGCTTGTTAGTGAGGGATGATAGTGTGTAATGATGTTAGGGATTGTAAAAACGTATCAAACATCACTGTTGAATTCACTATTTATAAGCCATACAACTGAATCTTTCATATCTTTTTAAATATAAATTTTATCTCAACAAACCTTAATATGATAATGAATCCTAGATACAGAAGATATATTTTAGATTCTTTGGAGATTTTACCTAGTTTCTAGAAACCTTATCTTAATTCAGGCTTGATTCATTCTAATTTGATTTAGCCTAATAACTTATTTAATAAATCCTAAGTCTATTTTGGCCCAATATAAATTAGATAAAAATCAATTTTATATCGAACTAGACTAAAATATTTTAATGAAGCTCGATCCTTTAACGATTTAAAATTTATTAAATTGAGCACTCATCATTATTCGATTCGGTCCTAAACGACTCAACTTGAATTGACCTGACCTAACTTGACTTGATATGACTTAACTTGATACGACTGGACTCCATACGACTTAACTCGATTTGACTAGACTCGATACGACTTAACTCAATTCGATTGGACTTGATACAACTTAACTCAATTCGACAAGACTCGATACAACTTGTCACTTCATTTTTATTATTTTTTCAATTTTTGTTGTATTATTATTATTATTATATTTATTTATATTTTTGGCTCAGTAAAACTATTAAAAAAAATGGAAAAATGAGGTGTCTATAGGGACTCTTAGAGTCAATCTTTTTTGCTTTGGGCTATGCCGACTAAGCTTAACTATTGAAGAATACTCCTATTTGTTAGGAGTCCCCTTTGTCGAAAACCGAAGATTTGTCCCAAATATCACGATTAGCCCTGCAAAGATTTTTAATAGACTCTTGAGCCTTCGTAAATCTAAAATATGTAAAATATGGGCAGATCCCTACAGGAGAATCATTAGGGTAGATGATCTTTTCACTTGGTTTGCGACCTCGTCTAATTACAACTTGAAACTCTTTTGTGTTAGCTTTGAAGATTGGCAGCAACATAGAATCAACACCTATATCTTGGCAACATTTGGGATTATTTTATTTCCTAATGAAATATTTCACATACATAACAAGGTTTTAAAGTTAGTAACCTAATTTTTAGAAGGGAAATCTTACATCCCAATGCTGCTAGCAATATAAGCCAAATTGCTCAATTGTCTCTAAGAAGAGAAGAATAGAGAATTGAAGACTAATATGGCCTTTCTCATGGTTTGGTTCATTAGCCATACATGAAGCCATAAAGTTGATTTCCTTCATAGGAAAGGCATCTAGATATTTATCCCATTGATGCATTTGTTGCTATCATTGAACTCCCCAAAGATATTGCTACCTATTACTAGGTCAGAGCTTTCCAGAATTCTATACTGAAGATATCTCCTAAGTTGCTAGATGGATTGTGGTAGCTGAGTTGAAGAAGAGCCAAGACACCACAAAAAAAAAAAAAAAGAAGATCTAGACTTTAGAGATTATTTGTGAATAATGTAATGGAAACTTCAAAAATGAAATAAAAATCTTTTTTGCTACATCATAGTCAGTTTATTGACTCCCTTCTTTACATCTGTATGCCCTCATATTGCATTTATAATTCCTCTTTACTTATAAATATTCATCAGATTATGTTTGAATAACTTTGTGAAGGAAAAGATAAAAAAAGGAAAATTTTTTTGAGTAGCATCATAAGGGTCTTGTCTTTAGACTTCTAATTGTAAATATTTGATTTCTCTTATAAGTCCTTTTCTAAGTACCTTTGATAGGGATCCAAACAATAGTGGGTTGGATAAACAGAATGGGTATGAAGAATAGGGGTTTTGAGTGTGAATGTAGATGGATATCACATACCAAGACACGAGCACAATTAGGGGTTTGAGCTCAAAATAGAGTTCAATATGACTCATGAACACTAAATATTGTTCGGGGTTTCAAATAAGAGGTTAGATGTGACTCACTAACCTATTCAAATGAAAAGGTTCACCACAATCTTAGGGTCAAGATTGATAAGAACACGAGGATGATTAAGGAATCTGATAACACTTGATAATTCGACAAATGCTAATTCAAGTATAACTTTGCTTGAAGGAGGAAAGATTCACTCTGTATGGGAATATAATTTCCATATTCTTCTTTATATGTCTATGTCTGTTTGTATCTATATATATAACGGTTGCTATTTATAGCAAGTCCTAAACCCTAGTGGCAAAACTGTAAATAATATACAAGACTTTAAATCCTAAAGAATTGGGCCCAGAAATTCAATAAAGGGAAAACATGTACAAGAATACAAAACTGTGCATTTACAGAACTCAGTATGTAGTCACTTGGCATGTCCTGGGAGGAGTAGTATCCAAACTAGATGGGGTCAGCAATTGGATGTACGGGTTCGAGAAGGGGCCCTTAACGTCTTGCTTGGCTTGGTTGAGACACCAGAGAGGTCAGCTCATAATTGCCAAGTGCTAGAATTAGTCGGCATTAGTCTTTCGAGGCTATGCTGAGTGGTTCTTTAGTCTTGAGTCCTCGGTTGTGTGATCTCTCAGCTTCTCGATAAACAACAGACTTATTGCTAAGTGGGTCCTTTTCTTCTCTTCAGCCTTCTGTCATTTGCTCGACCTCAGTAAAAGCCATTCTGCCTCGACCTTGAACTGTTTGGCCTTGAGTGGTATCTTCTTCTGGAGGGTCAATGTTGGCTTGGGATAGGTTAACCTCGGCTTGGACATAGTCGGAGGCTGATTCCCATCAGCCTTCTACTCCAACTCTTTCCATTCTTATACATACTTAGGATTATTTTTTCTATAGGTTACCTTCTAAATACCTATAGGTTATCAATGATTAATTGTAAATATTTAGGCTCTTGATCCCTTAGAAATATCTTTCTACTCCTTTCTCACAACTTGTAAATAAGTCTTATCCTTGTATTCCACTTTTTAAATAAGTCATTTTCTCTCTCTTAAAAAGAAAACTTTTGCTGATAGGTGAGGATTCTTATCTGGAGTAATGGCCAATGATGACAAACTTGATGGCATTGATCCTATAGAAGTGAGGTTTCTTTCATTAGAGCAAACGGTAAGAAAAATAATTGAATAGATGAATTTTTTAGATGACAACATTGTTCTACTTAGAGCCACAATGCCATCAAAGCACTTAAAAGCCTGAGAGGGGAAATTTGTTGAAGCACCTTTTCTTGAATAGAAGATCAATCCAACTCTCCAACCTAAGACCTATTCTTTCTTAATTGACCTAAAGCCAAATCAAGAAAGTATCAAAGAATTAGAAAGGAAGCTAACTCAACAGATAACTAAAAAGATGAGACTACTTGGGAATGATGATGGAATCGAGTAGGCTAAATCACTAACTTTTCGACGTATGATGCTAGGGCTTACCTTGAAAAATTCAAAGTACTAGAGTTTGAAAAGTATGATGGGATCAAATGCCCAAAGTTACACACTAGATTATATGTTGGTAAGATGGGCAGATATATTCAAAATAATCAACTCATGGTACAAACTTTCTAAGATGGTCTAATAGGACTTGCATTAACCTAGTATGCCCAGCTCAATCTCAGCCAGATCAATACTTGGGAAAAATTGGCTCAGTCATTCTATGAGCAATACAAGTTCAACATTGAGTCATCTCCTTCAATGTGGGACTTACCCATAATGAGTAAGAAGAAAAATAAATCCTTTAGGGAATACACCTAAAGATGGAGGGGCATAGCGGCTAGAGTCATTCCTCTTCTTCCTGAAAAAGAATTAATATATGTTTTTGTTGACTTATTGGAGGAACCATATTATAGGCAGTTATTGAGAAATACAATGGCTAGTTTTTTGAATTTTGTACTTGTTGGAAGTCGAATTGATGAAGCCATAAGAATAAGGAGGCTAACAGGAAAAAGACTAGCCCCACCAAGTTTAGGGACATATAAATACTACAATATTAGAGCCTATACTAAGTAAAAAGGGCCCAAAAACACCCAGAAGAATGTTCACTTAGATCCGTACCTCATTATCTTAAGTCTTTGACCAACTAAGAAAAGAAGGCTTATTGCAACAGGAAGCCCTAATGCTAGGATACAAGCTAAGGAAATACGACCCAAATGCACAATGTGAATATCATATGGGTTAATAGAGGCATTCTATTGACAGCTGTTGGGAACTGAAGAACAGAGTTCAAGACCTAATAGATGCAGGGGTAATCTATTTGGACACAATTCGAGGATAGGGGTCAGATTTCACGATGTTTGTAAAAGCCAAGTGATTTAAATAAAGTACTTTGTTTGCATTTCTCTTGTTTTAAGATATCTCATTAGTTAAAAGGTTTAGAATAAAGAAAGGTAAGACGAATCCCAAACATTAACCTTGAGACACTTTAAGAGTTGAGTAACATCATAGTAAGACTATTGGACTCATTCCTTAATTAATATGCGAATCAAAATGAAGTTGGACATTTCTTTCAATATCCTAAACACAAAATCTTTTGTCATTCTCATTAAACCTTTTATTAGAGTATTTTCAAAATTAAACCTTATTAAGAACCACCCCCACAATGGGGCAAAAGTGAGGTTAGGAGCATCTATCAGAAGAAAAAGTTAAAACTAATTTGTGTTTGCTTTAGTCGCATCAATTCAAGAGTAATTGTTACCATTGATAACTAATTTCCTCTAAGATGAAGAAGGACATCCATTTTAAACATTAAACACAAACTACATATACTTTTAAGTTGCAACCTAAAAGAAGGAATGATCACCTTTGTCTTAAGTTAGAAAAAAAAAAAATAATAAATAGGAAAAAAGACGAAAAATGAAAAGTGTGCTCAAGAAATAAATCTACATAAACAAGGTAACTAAATCTAGTGCCATAAAGCCCAAAAGGATATGGGGCACGGAAACTGATTTTTGAATTAAGACCTACATTTTAAATAAAAGCCCTAAAAATACAGTCAAATCAATTAAGCTTGAAAGAAGTCGAGATAATTACTAAAGATCACCACCAACACCCCCCCTACCTTCACTTAACCTTACCCTACCCTAATAAAAAAATTATGATCCGTAAAGAAGTTGCAGTTGAGACATGGCTCATAGCCTTCCTACAATTTCACCCTTCCTTAAAGGCCCTTCTAATCGAAGGAGATAACTTATCCTTAGTAAAAGTTACATTTGAAATTGGGGCAAACACAATTTCGGTTTTAGCTATAAGGTTCTTGGTTTGAAAACTTGTGTTGAAGAGCAATTCTTTCATAAAAAGCCATTTCATTAAATATCCATTTTGAAACCTAAGACCAAAATCCTTTATTGTATTACAGTCTAAAAAAGACCTAATGGATTGATTTAAAGTGTATCGCTTACAAGATGGATCATAATTTTTAGAATTAAAGTCAAGAGAGGAATTTAAGTTGAGAGTGTAAGGAAGTCCTCTTTTACTAAACTTATCTTTAATGAGATATCTTTTGATTAAGAAGAAAATTAAAGAAGTCATGCCTAATAACATAGAAAGTTATTTGCCCTTGAAAAAATGCAAAGACCCTCAAGAAAGAAGGGGTTCTCTTAGATAAAGGTGACCTAGAAGATCAAGTTGTTATGTCGCTGAAAAGCTTACATACTATTGGGAGAATCCAAATCTATTAGCAAGTCAAAAAATTGAAATAAATTCCATTCTCTCTTATTTTAGTCCTTTCTTTTTTCCGTGTCACCCTAGTGGTCTAAGTCTTTAACAAGTCATCTTCTCCAGAGTCAACCTTAGTGAGATTTGCTCTTGAGTGCAACTATTACTCCCAAGTTGGCCTTAAAGGCAAGAACCATCCACTTTAACATGATCACCTTCATTGCTAATGTCATCTACTTCTCTCAAGAGTCTTTATCCCTAATGTTTGCCCCGTCTTACATGATTTCCAATCAGTAAATTCATCTTCTAACTCTCCTAAGAATGTTTACATAAGCTCTTTTTACTTAGGTCCCCATAGATCATTTGCTCTTTAGAGCACTATCCATGTGGTAAAAATGTTAATGATCGCATGCTCTCAAAACGCTATCCTAACCTGAAACTCTCGGATTGCATGCTCTCAAAGCATTATCTTAACCTGAAACTTTTCGATCACATGCTGTCAGAGTGCTATCCTAACCTGAAACTCTTGGATTGCATGCTCTTAAAGCATTATCTTGACCTAAAACCTTCGGATTGTATGCTCTTGGAGTGCTATCTTGACTTAAAACCCTTAGATCATATGCTCTTGGAACACTATCCTAAGCTAAAACCCTTAGATTGCTTCTTCTTAAAGCACTATCTTAACACCTTCGGATCACTTGCTCTTGGAGCACTATCTTGACTTAAAGCCTTTAGATTGTATGCCCTTAGAGCGCAATCTTGATTCTTTTCTCTCTTAAATTTTTGTTGGACTTAAAGTATGCTCACCTAGTATAAGCTTGCAATTAGAGTGCACTAGGTCTTCTTAATTAAGCCTTAGGGAATAAACTCGCCTTTTAAGGTGTAGCCATTTTAATAGGAATCAAGCTATGGGACCCTTGACTCGCAACCGAGCCTAAGGACTAAAGGGGTTGGTACGTCGAATCTTTATGTTCCAACTAACCCCTGTCGAGATTGAGCACCTCCTTATCGAGTCACCTTTAATACTGTGCCATATGATAGCCCATTATTTTGTGGTTTGCCGAGTAGATGAGTACTCTCCAGTATCCAGTCGTACAATCATTTAGCATCATCTTTGCCGAGAAGCTAAGAGAGAGAATCCCGATTGATTAAGCCATCCTTGTTCCGTCAAGCCTATCTGTCCGTACTTTTGTCCGCATCTCCTAATGACTTCGCTAATGCCGCATTGCCACGTTTATAGTATCACATGTAAAATCTGTAGCACTAATGATTATTTTCTTTGTATATTCATCTTTGCCCCTTTATAACATGTACATTGCCCTTCCCTTAGCAAATGTCCTTTTTGTCTTTTCCCTTTTGGGCAAGTTGCCCTAGTTTGTGGGTATAAATACTTTTGTACTTGTAGTTTTGAGTACCTTCTTCCTCGTATAAACATTGTTATTTACTTTCAACATCACTCTTATCTCTTCCCTTAAGTCAGGTTAGGTGGCGAGTAACCTCATTGGACTAATTCGTGCATCACATCGAATTGTGCTATAAGTCTTTGGAAGTTCCATTGGTGCATCATATGCTCTGGAGCTGTTTGTGGGTTTTGCTTACTATTTTCATCCTTTGCTTTCACCCTTTTGTACCTTTCCTCATTGACTCTTTTCATGCTTTTTGCAAGCTCAGACCCATTCAGTGACTAGCCTTGTTTGTTCTTGGTTATGTTTTGCAATATCTTGGTATCAGAGTGGAGGTTTTGTGTGAATCATAGTTAACTCTTCTTGGATTTCTATTATGCTTTGTTTTGCCTCTGTGAAATAGAGTCAGTTATTGAGTTCATTTGACTGCGATGTTATTATTTTTTCACTTTCTGAAGTATTTGTTTAAATTCTGAATCTATGAGGAAAAATGACAAACCCAAATATGAATATTGGTATCGGTGATGATAGTAAAGTTGTCCACCATGGGCGTTAGTCTTAGGGAACTCCTAGAAGCATTAATGAGAGTCTCAATAAGGTAGCTAACCTCCTGGTAGATTTGACTCGAGCTGTTCATGCACTATCTTGCTAATGCATTGAGGCCGCACAAAACACTCCACAAGTTGCTTAATCTGTTAGAGGTTAGAACCCAGCTTGACCATTTCGAGGCAGAGGAGTTAGCGGACGAGTAAGGATAAGGATAGACTTAAGAGAGCTTGATGAGGAAGAAGAAGAGTATTTTAAAGAGGAGTGTCTATGAGTCCCTAAAGCATCCAACCATGTGAAGCTTCGGATTTCGAGTTTCAATGGATCTGGGAATGTTGACGAGTATCTGGATTAGGAAGAGAAGGTGGAGCGTGTGTTTGATTATTACAAATATGAGGATTACGAGAAAGTGAGGACTGCTGTTGTTGAATTTTCTGGATATATTGCCATGTGGTGGAAGAATTTTCAAGCCTTGAGAAGAAGAGAGGGATACCGAGAGATTAATACTTAGCCGGAGATGAAGAGGGTGCTCAGAAATAGATTCGTACCGGAAACATATCTCTAAGATAATTTTACATGGCTTCAGGAGTTGAGACAAGTAGGCCGAACTGTTGATGAGTATGTTCAGGAATTCCAAATGCTTATGATATGATATGAGGTGGAGGAACCATTAGCTTGAATAGTCTCAAGATTTGTTATTGGGTTAAGAGGAGACATTCGAGACAGTGTGGAACTCCAATGATTTGACACAATGGATGAAGCTATTAGGATTGCCCATCAGGTAGAGAGGTAAGGAAAAAGTCGAGTAACGACTAGAGTACCGATTAGCCGACCTGGACAAGTAAGTTACTAAACACTGCCGAGTATCGAGCCAAGAAGTAGGATAGATGTTAGAGCCGAGCAGAAAAGTCGACTCGAGGATGTAGTGCCGACCCGAACGTATGAGAAGGGGCAAAGGTTTGGCAGGAAGACCAACCAGATCAAATGCTTTTAGTGCTAAAGGTTTGGACATATGGTTGCTCAGTGCTTGAACCGAAGGATAATGGTCATTAAGGGAGACATCTTAAAATTAGATGTAAAGAGTACGGATGAGGAACTTGAAGAGGAGGAGGTTCCTACTGAGAATGAGAATGTCGAGAAAGAGTTGATCGAAGAAGACGTATATGCTAAGGACTTGGACCGGTTACTTATGGTTGTCCGACGCACTATGAGCATAGAACCCTTACGAAAGGAAAAGCAAAGAGAGAACTTATTTCATATCACCTGTAAGGTGAATGAACAGACGTGCACCCTCATCATAGACAGTGGGAGCTACACCAATGTGGCATCAGTTGACCTCATCTCAAAACTGAGGTTATTGACTATTGAACATCCGAAGCCGTACAAGTTGCAATGGTTAAGTGACAAGGAAGCATTACACGTCACTCGGCAAATACTATTGTCGATCACTATTGGCAAGTACTACTGTCGACCAGATTCTTTACAACATACTACCCATGTGTGCTTTCCACCTGTTGCTAAGAAGACCGTGGCTATTTGATAGTAGAGTTATCTATGATGGTTATAGGAATACCTACATGTTTGAGAAGGATGATTAGAAGATCATGCTGAATTCGATGCTATCGAGAGAGGTTTACAAGTTACAGACAAAACTTGCTTGCAGATTGAAGATGGCTTTGGTGATGAGTAGAGTCGAGCTCTAAGAGGCCATTAATACCAATGAATCGACCTTCCTTTTGGTCAGGCAACTATTGGAAATGAAGGGGCGGGATGAATTACCTCAAGAGGTAAAGGAACTATTAGATGAACATATCGACCTGTTCTTAGAACAGTTACCTAAAGGGTTGCCCCTGACCCGAGGCGTAGAGTACTGCATTGACTTAATACCTAGTACTGCACTGCCAAACAAGCCAGCTTATCGCATGAATCCTGAGCAGGCTTCTGAGCTTCATCATCAAGTCAATAAGTTGCTGGAAAGAGGATATGTGAGAAAGAGTCTCAGCCCTTATGCTGTAACTGCACTTTTAGTGTTGAAGAAGGATGGAACCTGGCGAATGTATGTTAATAACCGAGTCATGAATAAGATCACGATTAAATACAAGTATTCGATCCCGAGGCTAGAAGATATGATAGATGAACTAAGTGGAGCTAAAATTTTCAACAAGATTGATCTCAAGTCTGGCTATCATCAAATCTGTACGAGGTTAAGAGGTGAGTGGAAGATTGCGTTCAAAACTTGACATGGATTTTACGAGCAGATGGTCATGCCCTTAGGCTTGTTGAATGCCCCAAGCACCTTCTTGAGGCTTTTGAACTATGTGCTGAGATATCTCATTGAGAAGTGTGTTGTAGTGTACTTCGACGACATCCTGATTTACAGTGTTGACATGTTGAGTCATTGTGAACACATTAGAGCAGTCTTAGATGTTCTCCATACAGAGAGATTATTCGGCAACCTAAAGAAATGTTGTTTTTGCTAACATGAAGTAGTATTCTTAGGCTATGTAGTCAGTAGAGAAGACTTGCGAGTCAATGATGAGAAGATCCAAGCAATTGTTGAATGGTCAACCCTTACTACTTGTGTCGACGTGAGAAGTTTTCATGGGCTGGCTTCATTTTATTGAAGGTTCATCAGGAACTTCAATACCTTCGCTATACTACTTACTGAATTAATGAAGAAAAATACCGACTTCCAATGGGAAGAAAGAGAGGAGAGGAGTTTCGTCGGGGTAAAGAAGAAGTTGACCTCCACCTTGGTGTTAGTGCTCCCTAACTTCAACAAAATTTTTAAGCTAGAGTGCGATACATCAGGCATTGGAATAGGCGCTATTCTGATGCAGGAAGGCCAACCAATTGCCTTCTATAGTGTGAAGCTCCGAGGACCCTAGTTAAATTACTCCGTATATGATAAAGAAGTATTGGCACTAATCCGCGTACTGCAAGTGTCGCAACATTATCTATTGCTGAGAGAATTTGTCATATATATTGATCACAAGTCACTGCAGTACCTCTGAAGTTAGATCAAATTGTCCAAGCGATAAGTGAGATGGGTTGAATTCCTTGAGGGATTTAATTTTGTGACCAAATACAAGTAAGGAAAGAGCAACGTAGTTGCAGATGGTCTTTCGAGGAGGCATGTGCTGTTGTTAGAATTGCAGACCAGATTGTTTGGTTTTGCGAATATCAAAGAACAGTTCTTCGAAGATCTACACTTTGGACCAATAATTTTGTGATACGTAGATGGGAGGACAGTGGACGAGTATTATGTGGAGGATGGCTATCTATTCCCAAGGGGGAAAACTGTATGTGCTAACTTGTTCCCTATGGGAATTATTAATTAGAGAAGAGCACAGTGGTGGACTCTTCGGACACTTTGGAGAATGGAGAACTTATGAACTATTAAATGGCCGATTCTTTTGATCGAAAATGCGAAGGGATGTGCATCGAGTGGTCAAAGGCTGTGCTGTGTACAAAAAGGCTAAGTACCGAACCGAATAAGGGAAAACAATGCCCCTACCTGTTCTGATGAGACCGTGGACTGAGCTAAGTATGGACTTTGTTCTAGGACTGTTGAGAATTGCCTGAGGAAAAGATTCTGTAATGGTCGTTGTGGATCAGTTTAGTAAGATGGCACACTTCATGCCTTGTACCAAAATTAACGGTACTTTGGCTATTGTTTCTCTTTTCTTATAAGAGGTTGTATAGATATATGGCGTGCCGAGAAATATAGTTTCTGATAGAGACCTAAAGTTTTTGAGCCATTTCTGGAGAACCCTGTGGCGTTGGCTGGGAACCAAATTGTTCTTCAGTACCTTATGTTACCCCTAAATCGATGGCCAAATAGAGGTGGTTAATTGTACTTTGCGGTTACTACTTCGAGCTGTAGTAGGCAAGAACATGGCTGATTGGGATGTTTGTCTGCTAATGGTCTAATTTGCCTATAATTGAACCGTACATAATACTACCAAGTAGACTTTCTTCGAGGTAGTTTATGGATTCAATCCTGACTTACCCCTTAACCATGCCCTTGTACTAACACTCGCACAAGAGGACCCTAACGCTTCGGCCAGAGTACAATCTCTCCAGCGCATCTATGACAAGGTCACCTGACACATCGACCAAGCTGCCAAGAGAATGTGTGAAAAGACTAAGGGTTGGTTGACCAAATAGTTTTAACCGGAAGACTTGGTATGGCTACACCTCAACAAGGAGTAGTTCCTGAACAAAAGGAAGAACAAACTATCTGCAAGGATGGAAGGACCTTTTAGAGTCTTCTAGAAAATCAATGACAACGCCTATAAGTTGGAGCTACTTGAGGATTATGGGGTTTTTGACAACTTTAACATTGCCGACTTTAGTCCATATCACCCTAACGGAGGATTGAGCGAACACTATTTGGATTTGATTCCAAATCCAAAACAACCTGGAGGAAATGATGAGAATCAAGCTACGGGACTCCTGACTTGCTGCTGAGCCCAAGGATTAAAGGGGCTGTTATGTCAAATCCTTATGTTCCAACCAACCCCTACCAAAACCGAGTACCTCCTTGCTGAGTCACCTTTAATGTCATGTCGTATGACACCCCATTATTTTGTGGTTTGCTAAGTAGATGAGTACTCTCTAGTGTCGAGTCGTATAATCACTCAGCATCATCTTTACCAAGAAGCCAAGAGAGAGAATCTAGATTGATTAAGCAATCCTTACTCAAACAAGCCCATCTATCTGTACTTTTTGTTTGCATCTCCTAACGACCTCGCCAATGCCATATCACCACATGTACAGTATCACATATAGAATCTATAGCATTAATGATTATTTTCCTTGTATATTCATTTTTGCCCTTTTATAGCATGTACATTGCCCTTCCCTTAGCAAATGTCCTTTTTTGTCTTTTCCTTTTTGGGTAAGTTGCCTTAGTTTGCGGGTATAAATACCTTCGTACTTATAGTTGTAACAGATTAGATAATCTTCAATACACTTTTGAGTACCTTCTTCCTTGCATAAACATTGTTATTTACTCTTGGCATTACTCTTATCCCTTTCCTTAAGTAAGGTTAGGTAGCGAGTAACCTCATTAGACCAATTCGTACGTCACATTGAATTATACTATGAGTCCTCGGAAGTTCCATTAGTGCATTATATCCTTTAGAGCTGTTCATGGGTTTTGCCTACTGTTTTCATCCTTTACTTTCACCCTTTCGTACCTTTTCCCATTGACTCTTTTCAAGCTTTCTATAAGCTCGGACCCATTTAGCAACCGGCTTTGTTTGTTCTTGATTACGGTTCATAACACATTTCTTCCTAAAGAGTGGTAGTCATACTTCCTTTTCAAAGATAGCCTGCTCATAAAGCACTATCTCTTTTCACAATCTTTGTAAACCCTTAGTAAACCAAGCCTAAGACAACTAGCTAGCTGTAGCACTTCTTAAGGACAAATTCACACCTAAGGCAAAAATAGTGTCTTTTTTGTTTTTATAGCAAAGTTTTACATCAAAGTTTTACTTAAACTTCATCATAAAGAGAAGCAGTTGTAAACATTCCATTTTTATCTTGTTGTTTTTTTAAATTTTTTTTAGAATAGGGTAAAGGGTCTTAATTTAGGAAAAAAAAGTACAAAAAAATAAAAAATAAAAAAAAGAACATTTATAGAAAAATCACAAAAAATTGAAAAAGTAAAAAAAAATTAGAAAATTTATAAAATAATAAACAAATAAATAAAGAAAATAGGATATACTTTTTAATTTAGTTTTAGTATTTTGTTTAGGCCCTAGCCATAATAAAAGAAAATTGGATCCTTAGGCTTAGGTTTAGATTTAAATCTAACGCAGGCTAACAACCTATTGGTGGAGCACGCTAACAACCTATTGGTGGAGCACTCTAACTACACTTAGCATTGGAATTAGAGGTCTAGGGTTCAAATCTTATAACAAACACAAAGTGCCTTTTATTGTTTTAAAAAAAAAAAAAATAGAAAAGAAGGTTAGTTTAGATTGGAACTTGGTTCATAATATTGGAAACAAGGCATAAGGCCCTAATCAACTGGTTGACAAGATAAGCGGCACGTTGTTGCACACCCATTTATTTTGTAATGTACGTGTGGCACATGCCCAGCATGTGACCACGCATGTGACCACACTCTCAGGCTTTTCTCTAGAAAGTTGCACAAACATTACAGTAGTTGAAATTAAAAGTATTGCGCGATCATGTCCTTTCTTGACTCGATTAAACTCATTTATTGAGCAAATTCTATCAAATTGAATGCAGGAACAAATGGAGACTCAAAATTTGTCTAAATTTAGTCAAAACCAAAGATTAAATTGGATCTAAAAAATTGAAAAAAACTCAAAATTTGATATCACCATTCATGGCTGATTCTATTGTTTATGAGCCTTTCCATGTTGAACCAAACTTTATTTAGCATAAATAGGCATCCTAGTATTCGTCTTAGATAGGGAGCTTGATGAAAAACACTCCATACAAGTTTAAATTTGAGCTTTCTCTTTCTAGCACGATTTCTTTCTCTCTCTATGGTAGTATCGAAAACCGCCACCACTACGAGTTCTAGCACCCCTAAAATATCAAGACCCAACCTTTCTTTTACCTCCAATAACCAGCATTGTAGCCACCTATATCTAATTGCAACTACTTAGCTCCGATCACCACCCAAAAAACCATCGAATATCGAGGTGTTGTCCCTAACCCCCCAAAGCCAATAAGAAACACATGAAAAGTTTTTTCCCTGCTCGTTTTGGTGATCAAAACTAGTCAAAGTGTATACTTGTCGTCGCTGTTATAGAAGAGAGCATGGGACATGACCTAATTTGACCCGAAGACTTGGATCTGAATTGCTCCAACCCATATGCTCTTTTGGTTCGACCCTAGCCTTTTTTTTTTTTTTAATTATTATTGTAATTGAGATATAATTGTAACCTAAAAAAATGAAAAAAGGAAAGAAAAGGAAAAACCAAAAAGAAGAAAAAAAGGAAAAAGAGAAAAAATAGAGTAGCTTAGATTTATTTTTTCGGTTAAGACTTAAATAAATAAAAAATAAAAAATCAACATAATAAAGAACAAATAAAATGAAATAAGAGAATAGTTTCGTGGCTTAGAAAAATTTTCTGAAAAAATAAAAATAAATCATCTCTTTTTCAAAATTAGGACTACTTTAGAATTCCCAAAAATAAGAACACCAAATTAGAACTCTTTTTTCTTAGGTGTTTTTCTTAAATAAAATTAAATAAAAGTCGGCCATTTTTAAAAGTTAAAAGAAATCAACTTGCTTAAATGTTTTCGAAATGAACTACGGAAGTAATTACAAGACAACTTAAAATGTAGAAAATTATGAGATAACTTAAAATATGGAAAATTTCTTTTTTTTTTTTTTATATTTTGTAAATAATTGTTCAAGTTAATTAATTTAGTTGCATGTGAATGATCTGTATTGTAATCTCAAATCATAAGAATATATTGAAAAGTAAATTTAAATTCAAAAAGTTAAAAAAGTATTATTTGTTAAAGGTTTAATAGGATAGTCTCTAGATCCAAAATCTCTAGTTTTCAAAAGTCTTTTTTTTTTTAAATTGTTTTTTTTTTTCGCAACCCAATGTTTAGATTAAAATCAATCAAAATCAATCCATCAACTTGATTTTAATCTAAATCTTTTCCCGATTCTGATTGGGTAGCGACTCCAAGTATCTTTTTCCAAAACACTTTTAAAAATTAGATTTTTCTTAACGTTTAATTGAAGGTTAGTATTAAACGGTTTAAGGTTTAATACTAATTAAGTTAAGAAAAATAATAAAAAGGAGAAAAAATTAGGCTCAACACCAAAGAAAGGAGATAAATATCATGGTATTCTTTTAAAACTTGTTAAGGTGTCAAATAATTTATATATATACTTACTTTTGCTTAAAAATTACAATTAATATAAAAAAGTCACAGAACTTTTTTACTTTGATATTGTATTTGGATATCTATTAACAAAATTTTCTTTAGTATTATCCTTATGTGTTTTACTAATCTCTAGTTAAGAGGAAAAGTAAAACCAGAATGCATGGAATATGAGTAACACTGTCAAGGACTACATCTAAAGCTTCATTGCCCCCGTAGAATATTTTCCACTTAGACATGGCCGCCCCAAAGATTTTGAAAACCTAGCCGGCCCCAAATTTCAAAAATATTTAGTGTTGATGTTGAATCCTTCACGAGAAATGAATATTCTTTTTCGCCAAACTAAAGTCCAATAACTGAGGCTGAACAAATCGAAAATGTTTGATAAGACAAATGGAAAAGTCACAAAGCGAAAAATGAATTGACATACCCTACGAAATGGTTTGATTTTTTATATTCTAATATGCTAGTTGAAGTTTTAGATAGAGGCCACTGTATCAATCTTTTCCATCGAAGGGATATAGAGAAAAAAGAGAAATATTGCTTCCTCCCACTCTTCACTTGGAACCACATTAAATCAAATACCAAAATATTCCAAAGGATGAACTTTAAAAACTACGAACAAAATATAATTGCCCTTAAAAAATTCATGAAATATTAAAGTGACGCTTCCTCTAATATAACCGCATCAAACTTATTCTAAAATATAAACTTAGGGAATTGTGTCCAGTGATATCAAATAGCATGTAGTTATTTTATGATAATAAGCTCATATTAAAAGAAAAAGTAACTCAAATAATAAGAGCATAAGTTATCAGGTTACGTTATAATTTAGTCATCTCTTAATTATCTTCAACACACCTTGCAAAAAAATACAAATCAAGAACATTTGTAAACAAAGCAATTTATTGTCAACCAAACACAATAAAACATGTTGAATTCGATTAAAGAATAAGGAAATAAAAGGTAATTTTTTATTAAATCTTAAACAAAAATATGAACAAAAAAAAAAAAAAATTACAAAACCATACATAATAAAGTTGAAAGAAAAATTAGGGCAATTTAGAACAAAAGACAAACCTTAGGAGATATTGATAGGCTTTTTTAGATCCTCAAGCCTAGGACCAAATTGAATGCGCTAAATGGGATGAAGTATGAACCCAGCACATTGATCTCCTTGGTAGCACAACCAAAGTCCACTAGACGCTCGGCTATATGGATCATTAACCCCATGCAATCAACTTGATAACAGGTCGGCCATTGATGCTTAGCAATGTCGACCTCTTAGAACTAGAATTATGAACAAGTTTTTTGATATATTTCGTTGAACTGAAGCACTACTTGCTAAATAAGTATAGTCACTTCGGCAACACTTGTCAGAACTATACCGCTAACCTAAGAAGCAGTTGCCTAATTTATCTTAAAGCACTTTGCTAATCTAAAGATATAGTTAGAAGATATGGTGCAATGCATTTTTCTCAAAAGAGCATGGATTCATTCACTATAAATAAGGACAAAGACTTTTAGGTACACATGAAACATCTAATTACATTGTTGCTTAGCTCCTTTACAATCTAACTAACTTGCATTAGAGTGCTCATGATGTGTACTGCAACCAAGAACAGATAAGGCCAGTTGTAGGATGGGTCTAAATTTGCTGAAAGCTTGAAAGGATGATGAGGAAACATACGAATGAATGAAAAGTAAGTAAAACCCACGAATAGATTTAAAGGATATGATACACCAATGGAACTTCTGAGAACTCACAGCATAGCTCAATATGACGTACGAGCTGATCCAGTGAGGTTATCCGTCACCTAGCCTTGCTTAAGGGTCGGGATAAGAATGAAGTGAAAATAAACAAACAATGTTTACAAGAGGAAAAATATCTAGTGTGTTAAATGATAATTTGATGATCTGCAGCTACATGAACAAAGGGTATTTAGAGCTGAGAATTTAAGGCAACCTGCCTAAAGAGAAAAAAAAAAACAAAAAGGGTATTGTTCTAAAGAAGTAATGTACAAAGTAAACAAAAGGGTAAAAGTAAATATTTAAGAAAAATAATTATTAGTGTAGTAGATTCTACGTGTGCTCCTATATACAAGGAAGAGATGCATTGGTGGGGTCATTGGAGCATGTAGACAAAACAGTATGAGCTAGTTGGGTGGCCAAGCAAGAGTGCCAAGTAGGCGTGTAGTCATTCGAATAAGAGTGGTTAAGGATTAGTGCAAGGTAGCTCTTTCAGCCTCTTGGCAGTAATGATGTAGCAAGTAGATGGCTCGAACATGACTGAGCAGGTGCGCGAGGTTTGGTTGCTATTAGGGCATTCTTTAAGGTGGCACACAATTTTTGAGAGATGGGTAGTCATTCGACATGACATAGAGGGTTGATCACCAGTAAAGAGTAATTCAGTCTCAGATGGAGTTAGTTAGAGTAGGAGGATTTGCCTTGCTAATGCCTCTAGTCTTCAAGCTTGGCTATAGGTTAAAGGCCAAGTAGCCTAACTCCTATCATTCCCACCAAATTGATTTAGATTTAGGATGAAATCTAATTGGTCTTTGTTTAGTTCTCCATCAAGATGATATGGACTAAGGTTGGTAATGTTAAAGGTGTTTGAAACCTCATGATCTTCGAGAAGCTCTAATCTGTAGGCGTTGTCGTTGATCTTTTAGAGAATTATGAAGGGTCCTTCAGCCTATGTAAATAGCTTGTTCCTCCTCTTTCCTAGAAATCTTTCCTTACTTAGGTGCAGCCATACTAAGTCCTCAGGCTGAAATTGTTTCCTTGTCCTACCCTTAGCCTTCTTTCACATTCTTTTAGTAGCTTGGTCAATTTTTTGAGTAACTTTGTCATAGTTGTACTGTAGGGACCATACTTAAGCTCTCATGTCAAAGTCTTCTTGCTTGAATTTAAGTACAAGGGTGTGATCGAAGAGCAACTTAGGATTAAAACCATAGACAACTTCAAAAAAGATTTGCTTAGTGGTGTCATGTACTGTTCGATTATAAGCAAATTTGGCTACGAGCAAACAAATGTCCTAATTAATCAAGTTCTTGCCTACTGTAGCTCAAAGTAATGATCCCAAAGTACGATTAACTACCTTTGTTTCGCCATCAATTTAGGGGTAATAGGAAGTATTGAATAGTAGTTTGGTCTCTATCCGATACCACAAGGTTCTCTAGAAATGGCTTAAGACCTTTAGGTCTCTATTTGATACTACACTTCTCGGTACACCATGTAATCGAGCAATTCCCTGTAAGAAAAGAGAAACAGTAGCCAAATCATCATTAGTTTTGGAGCAGGGCACAAAGCGTACCATCTTATTGAATCTATCCATGACGACCATTATGAAATCTTTCCTTTGGGCTATCTTTAGTAGTCCAAGAACAAAGTCCATGCTTAACTCAATCCATAGTATCGTTGGGATAAGCAAAGGCATTGCTTTCCTTTGTTCAGCTTGGCATTTAGCCCTCTTACATACAGCACAGCTTTCAACAATTTGGTGCACATCTCACCTCATTTTCAGCCAAAAGAAATGACCACTTAGCAGCTCATATGTCCTTCTCTCCCTAAAATGTCTAGAGAGTCATCCATTGTAGGCTTCCTTGATCAGTAACTCTCTCGGTGAACAGGTCGGCACGCATAATTTCCTACTTCAAAATAAGTACCCATCTTCTATATGATTTTCGTCTACTGTTCTTCCATTGGCACAATGCCTAAGTATTGGTTTAAAGTGTAGGTCCTTAGAATACTACTCTTTAATACTTACAAAGCTAAACAATCTGGTTTATAGCTTAGTTAAGAGCATATGTCTTTTAGAAAGAGCATCTGCAACCACATCGCTCTTCCCTTACTTATATTTTATTACAAAATTGAATCCTTTAAGGAATTCAACTCACCTCGCTTACCACTTCGACAATTTGGTTTAACTTTGGACGTACTTCAAAGACTTATAGTCAATATAGATGACAAATTCTCTAGGTAGTTGATAATGCTGCCATACTTGAAGTGCTCGAATAAGTGGTAAGAGTTCTTTGTTATATACGGAGTAGTTCAGCTGAGGTCCTCTAAGCTTCTCACTGTGGTAAGCGATTAGTTGGCCTTCCTGTATTAGGATAGTGCTTATCCTAATGCCCGACGCGTTACATTCTAGCTTAAATATTTTCTCGAAGTTAGGCAAAGATAGAACAGGTGCGAAGGTCAATCTTTTCTTCATCTCGGTAAAGCTTCTCTCCTTCTTTACTCCCTATCTGAAGTTGGTGTTCTTCTTCGTCAGCTCAATAAAGGGTACAGCGAAGGTGTTGAAATTCTGTATAAATCTTTTGTAGAAGGATGTTAGTCCATGGAAACTTCTTACCTTAGCACAAGTAGTTGGAGTCAGTTACTTGATGATTGCTTAGATCTTCTTATCATCCATTCGTAAGCCTCCCCTACTTACTACATAGCCTAGGAACACCACTTCCTCTTGGAAAAAGCAACATTTCTTAAGATTGCTGAATAATCTCTTGGCACAAAGGACATCCAATACGGCTCGAAGATGCTCACAATGACTTGGCAAGTTGGTACTGTACATCAAGATGTCGTCGAAGTATACTACGACATACATCCTTATTAGATCTCTTAGGACATGGTTCATCGGTTGCATGAAAGTGGTTGGGGCATTTGATAAGCCGAATGGTATAAACATCTACTCATAGAGTCCATGTTGAGTTTTGAATATAGTCTTCCACTCATCTCTTGGTCTCATGTGAATTTGATGGTAGCTAGACTTTAGATTAATCTTGTTGAAGATCTTTGCTCTACTCTGATAGGAATCAGCCTTCAACCAATCCCAAGTCAAGACCGATCATCTTTTGTGGAGGCCAAACTAATAATAGAAGGCTGGGGGGAAGAAAAGGAAACACTCGCCGCTAAGTCTGTTGTGTGCTAAGAAGCCGAGATACCATATAACCAAGGACTCGAGGCCAAAGATCGACTCGGTACGGCATCGAGAGACTAATGCTAACTAATTCTAACACTTAACAATTATCGACTGACCTTTTTAGTGTCTTAGCCAAGCACTATGAGACTTCAGAGGCTCCTCTTCATACTTGGATATCTAACTGCTAACCCCTCTCAGTTTGGATCTTGCTCCTTCTAGGACGAGTTGAGTGATTGCATGCCAACTCCTATTAAACGTACAGTTTTGTATTGTTGTACATGTTTTTCTATATTTTATTTATGAACTCAATTCTTTAAGGTTTAAGGCTTTATACATTATTTATAGTTTTATCACTAAGGTTTAAGACTTGCTATAACTAGCAACACTTGTAATTAATAGAAAGAACAACAATTATTATCGGACACAAAAAAGGGCATATTTCTCTTTTAAGCAAGGTTACACTTGAGCTCTTAGAGCTTGCATTGCCGGATTATTGATTGTTGAATGAACTCTTTAATCTTTCCTGCGTTCTTATCGATCTTACTCCCAAGATTATGGTGAACCCTTCATTTGAGTAAGTTAGTGGGTCGTATCTAACCTCTAATTTGAAACCTCGAGCAACATTTAATATTTGTGAGTTGTAATGAACTCTATTTCGAGCTCAAACCCTTGATTATATTTGTGTCTTGGTGTGTGATATCCATCCACATTCACTATCAAAACCCCCTTTCTCACTTTCTATTTCCACATTTATCGTCGAAACTAACCATCTCACTTCCTATATGTCATATCCATTCAACCCATTTTAGGTTCGTGACCCGCCACGGCGTATCATCTTAGTATCAAAGCTTTGGGGAGACACGCGTGTTAGTGTTCTTCAAAGTTTGATTTGTAGTTTAAACATCTCTGTTCATTGTCATTTTGTAGTATAACGTGTTGTTCTTAGTAGTCGTGTTTGTTAGTAGTGGTAGCTACAAAAGCCAAGTAGTGGTTATTTCTAGGGTATTGTAGTTGTGTTTTTGTTGTAGATCGTGTTTGTTCAATTTCATCTAGAAATCACTGTATGTATAAGAATGTTGGAAGATAGTATCAACAACAATGGTGATGGTCCTCACGGAAGCTTGAGGAGATGTGTTGATAACCTAAAATATCATAATTAGAATCTTACTGACTCTACCCAAGAACCCATTAGTTTGGTTAGAGGTTGCAAACATGATGGCTGAGCTAAAAGGAGGGAACAAACAACCACAAGTGGAAGTGTTTCCAATGAGCTAGATAATGATGAGCAATAGCTAAGAAGAGTTGTTAAGCTGAGAAGAAGAGCAAACCGACTTGAGTGGAGAAGAAGAGATGAAAGGAGTGTTGACTCAAAAGCAAATCAAGAAGCCTAGAGATGAGAGCCAAGGTCGAGAAGAGATGTAACCAAGTAGAGCTCCAACAGAAGTAGCCGATCCAAGGTGAACCAACTAGCTTGGAATGCAAAGGATGAATCCTGCGTACTTGGTTGAGGACTTGATAATATTAAGCTTAAACTGTCGACCTTTAATGGAAGTAGCCAACCTAAAGAGTTCCTTGACTGGGTTCCCCGAGTAGAGAAGTTGTTCCAATGCTATGAGTATGATAATCGAACGAAGGTCAAGCTAGCTTCATTATCCCTTGTTGAATATGTAAGCCTTTGGTGGGATAAGCTAGTTGCTAAGTGAGATGTTGAAGGAAAGAAGCCAATAGGAACTTGGAGGCTTGTGAAGCTATTAATGAATTAGCGTTTTGTGCCGACCTACTTCAAGCAAGAGATGCTCCATAAGTTCCAGTACTTGAGATAAGGTTGAAATACTGTTGAAGAGTACTTGCAGAGTTTAAGACCTTAATGACAAGATGTAGGATTGCCAAGCCACAAGATTGCACCATTGCTAGGTTCCCGAGTGGACTTCGAGATGATATTGCTGACATAGTTGAATTGCAACTGTTCAACTCTCTGGACGAGCTAATCAATTCGGCATTAAGAGTGGAGGATAGAGGAGAAGGAAGCGTTAGAGGCCGAGTAATTGGCCTTAACAAGGCTGCCCCGAGCCTAAGAGGTATGTCGAAAGAAAAGGACTAGAGATGAGGATGGAGAAAGGAGATCCTAGTTGACCTATCCATGCTAAGAAGGAGATTGTCGAGAAACAAAAGGCACCCGGTAACAAGGCCCGAGATGTGAAATGCTTCAAATGCTCAGGCTATAGACACATTGCATCCCAATGCTCAAATAAGAGGATCATGGTCTTGAAAGGTGAAGGGCCCGAGGCTCAAATCGATAGTTAGAGTAACAAGAGTTCAGAAGACCAGTTGATAGAAGAAGATGTCTATGCCAAGGATCTGGATAAACTCTTAACTATGGCAACACAAGTCGACCTGAAGGTAAATCTCGGACAAAAGGAAAATTTATTTCATATGCAGTGTCTGGTGAATTAGAAGACCTATTCCTTAGTTATTGATGGGGGAAGCTGCACCAACATCGCTTCTATTGAGTTAGTAGAAAAGATGAAATTTCCAACCTACTCGCATCCTTGACCCTATGGATTGAAGTGGTTTAATGATAAAGGTATGGTCCATGTACATAAGAGAGCTTAGATAGCATTCAAGGTAGGATAATATGGGGATGAGATTGACTTTCACATGGTGCCTATGAATGCTGCAAATTTACTTCTTGGCTGACCATGGGAGTATGATTAGAAAGTGATCCATGACGATTTCCTCAATACTTACACTAGTTAGAAGGATGGGAAGGACCCCCTTGAGCGTTGAGGAAATATAGAGACACTTGGCACCCATGGTCAAGCGTAAAGGGAAGAGAAGTTTATTTAGCATCCCAGCTCGTGCTCAATGTTTAACGTTGAGGATGACTTCCTTTTAGACCTACGATAATGGTAGGAATCAGCCTTTGACCAATCTTAAGCCAAGGCCGACCAATCTTAAGCCGAGATCGATTAACTTTTGTCGAAGCCAAACTAATAACAGAAGGCTAAGAGGAAGAAAAGGAGATGCTCGGTGCCAAGTTTGTTGTTTGTCGAGAAGTCAAGAGACCATACAATTGAGGACTCGAGGCTAAAGATCTACTCTATACGGTACCAAGAGACTAGTGCTGACTAATTCTAGGACTCAACAATTATGGGCCAACCTTTTTGGTGTCCTGGCTAAGCACTACGAGACTTCAAAGGCTCCTCCTTGAACTCAGACATCCAGCTACCAACCTCGCTTTGTTTGGATCCTGTTGCTTCCAAGATATGTTAAGTGATTGCATGCTAACTCCTATTAAACGTACAGTTTTGTATTCTTATACATGTTTTTCTATATTTTATTTATGAGCCCAATTCTTTAAGGCCTTACATATTATTTATAGTTTTACCACTAGGGTTTAGGACATGCTATAAATAGCAATACTTGTAATTAATAGAAAGAACAATAATTATTATTGGACACAAAAAAAGGTATATTTCTCTTTTGAGCAACATTACACTTAAGCTCTTAGAGCTTGCATTACCGGATTATTGAGTATTGAATGAACTCTTTAATCTTTCCCACATTCTTATTGATCTTGCTCCTAAGATTGTGGTGAACCCTTTATTTGGGCAAGTTTGTGAGTCGCATCTAACCTCTCATTTGAAATCCTAGGTAACATTTAATATTCGTGAGTCGTATCAAACCCTATTTCGAGTTCAAACCCCTGATTATGTTTGTGTCTTAGTATATGATATCTGTTCACATTCATTGTCCAAACCCCCTTTCTCACTCTCTATTTCCACATTCATCATTGAAACCAACCATCTCACTTCTTATTCGTCATACCCATCGACCTATTTTGGGTTTGTAACTTACTGCGACGTATCATACTCAATTCATCTAGCATGTCTTCTAACCTAAGGATAAGATACTTGTATTTGATCGTGATCTTATTCGTGGCTTGATTTTCAATACACATCCGTTAGGTACTATCCTTCTTCAACATTAGGAGTGCCGAAACAACACAAGGGCTAAGACCTTTCCTAACATACCCTCTTTCCAATAGCTCATTGACTTGTTGTTGGAGCTGAAAAGCTTGTTTGGGACTCATTTGATAGACTAGTTTAAGTGGGGTGGCTCCAGGTATTAAGTTAGTGCAATGTTCTATCCCTTGGATAAGGGACAACCCTTCGAGAAATTGTTTAAGAAATAGATCAGCATATTCATCTAGCAACTTTCCTACTTTTAAGGGTAGTTCACCCCGCTCCCTCAACTCTAGTAGTTGCTTGACCAACATAAAGGTCAGCGTATCAACTTTAATAGCCTCTTGGAGTTCTGCTGTACTCACCATCAGAGTCTTCTTCGATCCTCAAACAAGTTTTGCTTACAGTTTGTTAACTTGTCTTAGCAACATCGGGTTTAGCATAATTTTCCTGTCATCCTTCTCGAACACATAGGTGTTCTTGTATCCATCATGGATGACTCTTCTATCATAGAACCATGGTTGGCTAAGCAATACGTATGATGCATACATAGGCAACACGTCATAGAGGATCTTGTCAGAATAATTTCCAATTATGATTGGCAGCAATACTTACTAAGTAACATGTAGTGCTCCCTTCTCGTTCAACTAATGTAACTTATATCGCTATGGATGTGCAATAGTTAGCAACTTTAACTTTGTGACCAGATTGGTTGATGCCCCATTGGTGCAACTTCCACTATCCACAATTAGCGCACATACTTAATCATTCACCTTAGAGGTGATATAAAACAAGTTCTCCTTCTGCTCTTCCTCATGTGAGGGTTCCAAGCACATTGTGCGTTGGATTACTAGGATCAATTGATCCAAGTCCTCGACAAACACATCCTCCTTAATAAGTTCATTCTCCTAAGAAGTTTCTTTCTTAACAATGCTCTCTTCTTCAGGTTCTTCATCAGTGCTTTCCACTTCCAGCTTTAGAATGTCTCCCTTGAGGATCTTAGTCCTTTGGTTTGGACATTGAGTAGCCATATGTCCAAACCCTTAGCACTTGAAGCACTTGATATGGCTCATCTTCTTACCAAATCCTTACCTTTTCTCGTATGTTCGGGTTGGCATGTTACCTTCTATTTAGCCCTTTTGCTTAATCCTGACCTCTACTTGCTTAGTCACCTCAGTATTTGGTTGACCTTAATAGCTTCCTTGAATTGATTAACTTGGCTGATCAGGTCGGCTAGTCGATGGTTTGTTCGGCATTCGGCTCCTTCTCTACCTTTTTACTTGCTGGGCTATCCGTACAGCTTCATCCATTATGGTAAATTGTTGAAGTTTCACAATGTCTCATATGTCACTCCTCAGCCCAGTTATGAATCTAGAAACTGTTCGCATTGATGTTTCCTCCACCTTACAGCAAATCATAAGCATTTGGAACTCTTAGATATACTCATTACTAGTTCGACCTCCTTGCCTTAGCTCTTGAAGCCAAGCGAAAGTGTCTTGTAGATATATATCCAGTACAAACCTATTTCGTAGTATTCTCTTCATCTCAGGCTAAGTATTAATCTCACGGTAGTATTCACATCTTCTCATGGTCTAGAAATTTTTCCATGACATGATAGCATATCCAAAGAACTCAACGGTAGTAGTTTTCACTTTGTTGTAATCTTCATATTGGTAATAATAAAAAACTTGCTTCACATGGTTGGACGCTCGAGGTGTTCAAGCTTGTTCTTCTTCCTCATACCCTTCTTTGTCTTCTTCATCTAGATCTCCCAAGTTAATCCTTCTTCTCACTCATATGCCTATTCTTCCACCTTGAACTTCTCGAGTTGGGTCTTGACCTCTTGCGGGTTGGGCAACTTATGAAGTGTTATGTGAAGCTTTAGTAGGTTTATAAGCCAATGCATGAACAGCTCGGGTTCAATCCACTAGGAGGTTAGCCACCTCATCAAGTCTCTCATCCGTACTTCTTAGAGTACTTAGAGACTGTCAGCTATGATAGACAGCACCACTATTGTCATCCCTAATCAACACTTGGGTCCGTCATTCTCTTTGATAGATCCAAATTTCAAACTCCTCAATTCAGTGTTACAACTAACACTATCTCTTTAATTCACACAACACATACTTCCTTCAAACCAGAAATTTAATAATTAGTAAACATGGCAGCTAAATTAATATAGAGAATTGCTCTATTTTATACACCTAAAGCAGAGTATGAACAATGAACTTTGAGAACAAACTATTACAATCTAAACAAAACCTCTGCTTTGATATCAAGATGATGCATACTGTAGCTAAGAATAGACAAGGTCGATTGTAGGATGAGTCCAAGCTTGCTGAAAGCTTGAAAGGATGATGGGGAAATGCCTAAATGAACGAAAATGAATGAAAAGTAAGCAGAACCCATAAACAGCTTCAAAGGATATGACGTACCAATGGAACTTCCAAGGATTCATAGTACAGCTCGATATGAAGCATGAGTTAGTTCGATGAGGTTATTCTCCACTTAGCCTTGCTTAAGAGTTAGGATAAAAGTAAAGTGAGAGTAAACAAACAATGTTTGTGAGAAGAAAAATATCCAGTGTATTAAATGATAATTTGATGATCTGCGGTTACGTGTACAAAAGGTATTTATACTCGAGAATTTAGGACAACTTACCTAAAGAGGAAAAAAACAAAAAAGGTATTGTCCTAAAGAAGTAATGCATAAAGTATACAAAGGGATAAAAGTGAATATTTAAGAAAAACAATTATTAGTACAACAAATTCTACATGTGCTCTTGTATACATGGCAAAGATGCATTAGTGGGGCCGTTGTAAGATGTAGACAAAATAATACGAGTTAGTTGGGTGGCCGAGCAAGATTACTAAGTAAGCATGGACTCATCTGCATAGGAGTGGTTGAGGATTAGTATAGGGTAGCTCTTTCGGCCTCTTAATAGTAATGATGATGAGAAAGTGGTCAGATTGGACATGATTGATAGGTGTGTGAGGTTTGGTTGCAGTCAAAGCGTTCTTCAAGGTGACACACAATTTTCAAGAGATGAGTAGTCATTTGGCATGGCATAGAGGGTTGATCACCAGTAAGGAGTAACTCGGCTTGAGTAGGAGTCAGCTAGAGTAGGCACAAATCCTTCTAATCTTTAGGCTCGATTGCAAGTTAAAGACCCAGTAACTTAACTCCTATCATTCCATTTCAAAGACCCCTATAGTTTTTTTTCTTCTTCAGGTCTAGGGTACTTCAAGCCAAGATTAAAGACCCAAAAACTTAGAGTTGATCCCATTGGCCTAATTCCTCTCCATCGAAAAATTCAACAGCCAATAAGAGAAGTATCAAAATTGAAGATATCATTTATGCAGACACTTGTAGCATTTTCATTTCACTAAATGGAACAAGCTTGTAATGGAATTCTAATTCCAAGGAACTAAACATCCTCTCCATCGAAAAATTCAACAGCTAATTATAGAAGTATCAAAATTGAAGATATCATTTATGCAGACACTTGTAGCATTTTCATTTCACTAAATGGAATAAGCTTGTAATGGAATTCTAATTCCAAGGAACTGAACAAGCCCATTGCATAATAGATATGTAATATAATTAAAATTATTATAATACTCTCTTCTTCTATTCTCTCTCTCTCTTATCTTTTTTTTTTTTTCATAGAAAAAATACCAATAATCTTACCATCGCACTTAACCTTAACTTCTTAACATCCAAACATAGCCTCTCCTTCATGTCACAGTCCTTAACTATTTGTACAATGTACAGAACCTTGACCATTGCGAAAGGCTTTGTGATCTTGTTTGCCTTCATCCGAGCATAGTCAACAATGTTAGGGGTGGGCAAAAAAACTAACTAAACTAAATCAATCCACAAACTAAACTAAACAAACTGAAAATATGTTTTTATTTTTCTTTTGTTTTATTTTTATGGTTTGGTTTATAAAATTTTCAAACTAAACCAAAACGTTAATTTACAGTTGGTTATGAAGGAAAAACTAAACTAATCCGTAAAATCAAACCAAACTATTTTGTAAAAAATATAATAGTATTTTACTTATAACTAAAGAAATTCTTTTGTTATAATATAATGGTTGGAAGAATTTTTAGTTAATATTTATTGAATTTTTATTACCATAAATTTATAAATTATGTATATATATACTTTGACTCAAAGTTATATTATATGCTTTTTTTATAAATAAAATTAGCTATTAATAAATCTTTGGTTTTTGAGTCACACGATTATTGGCTTTAATAAATTTTAATTTGATACTAATGCTTCATTATTAAATACATTCATTACGTTTATATAAAAAATACATGTTATGCAAATATATTTCTTATATTAAAATATGGTTTAATCTGTAAACTGAACTAAACCAAATAGAAATTTTATGGTTTGAAAAAATTTATAATCCAAACCACATTATTTGGTTTGAAGTTGTTAAAAATTGAACCACATTTTTATGGTTTGGAGAGAAAACACCTACCCCTAATTAATGTTCGAATTGGCAGTAGTAACTTCCCAATCAGCACTGTATAAGATGGAGGTGTTAGTGACATGGAGGAGGATGACAAATTTATGCAAACAAAGGTAATTCTTGACTATTTAGTTAACAGCAAAGGTGCTCCCATTGTTGAGGTCAACGGTGATGACAATCTTACGGTGGGAGTAGTGATCGAATTGATTGGGTTAAGAAGAAGAAGAAGAATAGTCTAGACTAAGTTGAAGAGAACATGGGAAGGAGTAGGTCTAAGCCTTCAAGGAAAAATCCAGGGTTTAATTGGTTTTAAATCTCTCTCCTTTGTATTGTGTTATGGTGCATTGGATGTGTTGGTGATGATGGTGGTGTGGTAGCTGTGTTAGTGATAATGGTGGTGTATGGCATGCTATGCCAAGAGCAAACAAGGGCAACGATATTGGGGAATGGGTCCAAACCAAGTACGGTTGAAATGAGTAGGGAAAAATAATGAGTAACTTGTAAACTATAAATCGTTGAATAGGTCTTGTGCACCACTTAACAAACACAGACCTAATCTAGCACTTTAATATGATACACAAAGTGTTATAATAGGGTTGCTCACTACAGTCCTTATTAAAGGGATTAATAAGGGTTAAGTGTAAATTGAACTTGTAAAGAATAAGGACAATTACAAATGATAAAATGAATATTAGATTACTGAAGATGATCATGGTAGGTTACTAATACCACATTACTGTTCCACTTTTCATGCACAAATTAGTAAAATTTGCCTCTTTTAAAATAGCATGGTAACACTATGCTCAAACTTGATGTAGCTTGCAAGATTTTTAGGAATCAAGTGGAATCTGCGATAGAAATCACAAGCATATCAATTGTTTTTAAGTATAAGGTGAGAAACCAAGGTCATATTAAACATAAGGAAGAGAGAAAGTGTTGGAAAGTTATTAATTACTAGACTATATTAACTCTATTCTAATCTAAGCAACCACAATCTAAGTTTGTTTAGTTAAAGAAATCATGTAATTAACTAAACTAAAGGAGAAGACAATACTGAGATGAACGTAAATGCTAGCACAAATCTTGGTTTAGGATATTGGATTACTTTTAAGCTAAAGATTGGGAATACATATCAACTATCGTTTGAGATTATCATGGTTATGCTATTAGAGTATTTGTAATAGTTTCAATAAGTACTTTACTCGTACTCATGTAATTCATCAAATTTTCATCTTACAATCCTAATGTAGCATAAGCGTTGAACTATTAATTTCTTATCTACATTATCACTTAGTTACTTAAGCTATGTTACTACTTAAATAACCATATTAGGATTGAGGGAAGTATTTCTATCTTATCTACATTATCAGCAAAGTATTTTTTCTGATCATAAATATCTAATTCATCAATTTTGTAGGCACATAATGAAAGTTAATTATTAAATAAATTAATTCAAAAGAAGAGTTATATTTATTTATGAAATTTAAAGTGTAAATTAATTAGATATTAATAACTATATTCCATTATGTTCAAAGGTTTTCCATAGAATATATCTGTGAAAAATTCTAAAAGATAAAGATCAAAGAGAAACGTACTATAGTAGAGGGTTTTAGGTGTTTCATGCTCCATGGAGATAATTAACCATGTTAATACTCGAATGAAATAAAAAGGAAACGTAGTGGAGAGAGAAGGGTGAGAGAGATTAAGTTATTATATTGTCATCATTATTTTATTAATATAAATTATTACAATGCGACTATATATTGATGTACATTGATGGGTATTATTATAGTATGATTGTTTTAGAAGATTGTAAGTGTAAGTATAAAAATTACTTGAAAATCTTAATTGACCATTGAGAAAAAAGAGAGGTGCTAATTATTTTAGGGATAAATTTTGGAATATCCAAAATATGATAGTATTTACTTAATAATATGGATAGATATAGATATTTGTGACTTCTTTGCAAGATAATATAGAAAGCTAACTAAAGGTAAAGGTAAAGGAGAGAGAGAAGGATGAAAGGGGAATTTCATTCATTAGCTAAAGTGCAGAACGATAAACTTAGCCATGTACAACAATCTTTAAATGCCATACTGGCCAGCATGGCATTTCCTAATTTGAGTGACAAACTCTTTATCAAGTTTCTTTTGCACAAGAGTTTATCAACTGCCATGCAGAGTTACGAATTGGCTCCTTACCCAAAAGAGAAGTCCTAGATGGATCCCATTGTAGATTATCTGAAGGTTGGTGTCCTCCCTAACAATAGGAAAGAGGTTCGAAGATTGATTTATCAAGCTGTAAATTATATATTGATCAATGATCAACTATATAAGTGCGGTATCTCCTAACCTTATCTTTGATGCCTCTTACCAAATGATGCACGATAAGTGTTGTTTGAGCTATATGCCAGTGTATGCAGCAACCATGTGAAAGCACAAACGCTATATATCCGTGCACTATGACTCAACTACTATTAACCGACAATGAAAGAGGATGCAAGATCATTTGTTCGACATTGTCTACAATGCTAGAAGCATGAGGTGCCGAGTCATGCTCCTTCAACTGAATTATGCTATCTAAACCAGTCCTTGTCCTTTTGCCTAATAGGGATTAGACATACTTAGGCCATTTCAAAGTCTACAGCCCAACGACAATTTGTCATTGTTGTCATGGATTACTTCACAAAGTAGGTAAAGGCCGAAGCATTAATAAGGATTACCAAATAGAAGGTTGAGGCCTTTGTTTTCAACTTTATTATAATAAGGTTCAACGTCCCATTTATAATAATCATGAATAATGGACCATAATTTGACAATAATAAATTTCAATCATTTTGTGAAAAGTATGTTATTCGACTAAACTACACGTCTGTAGCTCACCCTCAGATTAATAGGCAAGTAGAAGCCGTGAATAAGATTATCTTAGGCGCCCTAAAGAGGAAAGTTAGTTAAGCCAAGGGAAGATGAGTTGATGAGTTCCTGGATGTCTTATGGGGATACTGGACAACTCATAAAACTGCAATAGGGGAAATGCCTTTCAAATTAGCTTATGATATGGAGGCGGTATTGCTGATTAAATTGAACCTGCTGAATCTCTGCACAAAAAATTTTGATGTGATGACCAATCAAGTTGGTTTAATGGCTAATTTGGATACAATTGAGGAGATAAGAGACGTTGCAAGAGCGAGAGTTGTAGCATATTAGATAAGGCAGCCAGATATTATAATTAGAAGGTGAAGCACAAACTCTTTTGACTTGGAGCTTTGGTTTGCCGGAAATTAGAGGCAACTGGCATACAAGAAAGTAAAGGGAAACTTAACACAAATTGAGAGGATCTTATTAGGATCCGAGAAGTCGTTGGCAAAAGGGCATATCAACTAAAAAGGTTGGATGGAATAGTGATCCCTCATTTATGGAATGTCGAGAATTTAAAGCTTTATTTCAATTAATTGTCCTATCTATCTTGTAAGGCTACGGCTTAGCTATTTTAGAAAGCAAACATATTTTATAGTTCTAATTTTGATTTATTTTCTTCGATCTTATTATGATTTAACGAATTGTTATTCAAAGTTCTAGCTTATCACAATTAATGAACTTTATAGTTTAGTCGAGAAACTGAACACAACGTAATTGTTATAATAGGCCATTTTACGGTGCAAATTAGGTAACTAGTCTACGCCTAAAATGACTAATGGACGACCTTTGGAAAGGCATCCAATATATTGCATATAAAATAAAACATGCCTAGAAATACGAGCATATGAAATAAAACATGTTGAGAAAATAAGTGTGTGAAATAAAACATGTTGAGAAATATAAGCATATAAAATAAAACATGCTAAGAAAACAGGTGTGAAATAAAACATGCTAAGAAAACATCGCATATGAAATAAAAAATGTTAGGAAACGATAAAACGCGTGAAATAAAACATGCTAAAACTATTAAATTACTTATGAGGAAATGTGAATAAGATTAATAACAAATATAATGGTAAATTTTCGACCACTTGGTCGAATACTGTCTATATAAAAGATAACGAACTAATTACAAGGGAAAAGATCTTATGATCTATTCTAAGATTGAGCAAAGGCATTCTATTGATTGGAAGTTGGAGCCTTATTGGAGCATATCTCCTTTTCGATGTTTAGGGTTTTGGAACAGGTGAATTTCTCTTTGCACACATAAGGGATTTTCTTGGATAGACAATCTTCGTCATCTCTAGGATCTTTGGCATAAGCCTTATTATCACCCTGCATATGGATCTTGGCACTTAAATCTCAGTCAGCTCCTTTGTCACAACTGTTGACTTGATTATTGACATCAGTAAAGTCCAAGCATGAAAGATCATATTTAGGGTGAAACTTAAAGATTTCTTCTCTTGTCGCTCAAACCCCCTCTAACAACTTTTTTCTCAATAATCTCTCATACTACCGACTTAGTGTCATGATTTTAAGTTCCCCTTTAATAAAGGGCCCTTTCCTTGCTACCTCCTCTAATTCGGCAATATAGCTTTATAGTCTAAAGTTGTTGGTCTCTAGTTCCTTTATTTACATCTTAAGCTTGTCTTCCTCATCACTTATTGAGCTGAGTGTTTGGCTTAAACCCTACCGCTCTTCTTTCTTCTTATGGAGCTCCTCCTTTAGGTTTTCGGCCTCTTTATACTGCTCCTCGACTTAAGCCTTAAGGCTTAAGATTTCATCAACCACTAGTGAATGTGCCAATTTCTCAATAACCAATTCATCTTGATACTTTTGGGCCTCCATCTTAGCCCTGATTCTTACATTCTCGACAGCCATATTTTGGGCCTTTGAGGAATTGTATGCATTCTCAATTTTCTACAATAAGTGAATAAGTATGATGACAAATTTGCTACAGGAGAGCAATAAAATCCTATTATCTTTTTCATTTCCTTATCAGCTTCATCCAAAGCCGTCAAAACATGGCTACTGATATGCATATAAGTAGAAACACATCTTTAATAAAGCATATACCATGAATGAAAGGATTCAATTGATACTTACATCATATAGTTTGGTTGTGCTATATGACTTATTATAACTGCCGACTTTGTTGACGTCCTTTTTTGCAATTTCCCTATCATTAGGAAGAATGAAACCTTCCATCAAGGCTAGGGATTTAGTCCTATCACCTAATGCTGAGTCGGTGTAAAGAATGTTGTGGCCCCAAAATGGAATGAAGTATTTGCCTACATCAGTGTTGGTGATGAATCCAGTGCTCTTGATATCAAAAGCTTTACTCCTCATCGCCTCCTTCGTTCTCTCGTCCAAGGTCTTAGACTTCTTAGGAAGAGGCTAGCCAATAAGCGCCTTGCTACTTCTCTTTTTAGGACTCGGTGCAACATCTACTTGAACCGACAATCCTTCAGTAGCCTCTTGATGTGTGACTTCTTTCTTTTTACAATCGACGATATCTCGGTTAAGATCTTTCAGCTCTTTAGCTTGAGGAATATTTTCATGAGTTATGACTACTTCAGCAGGTATGGCTATAGTAGTCCTTGCTTTTTCACTCCCTTATCTCTTGACAAGACTCAAGGCTTTCTTCTTGGCCACTACTTGTTTCATTGCTCTTTGTACGGCCTTCTTTACAACAATTAACCAAGTAATAGTAATTGTAGAAGTTTCTCATTTGTCGACCTTGGATTTTTTGGCCTTGGGCTAATAGTTTAGCAGGGTTTATTTTACCAGCACCTATATTTGCAATACAAAGATACAAGGCTTTCTTCTTGGCCACTACTTGTTTCATTGCTCCTTGTACGGCTTTCTTTGCAACAATCGGCCAAGTAATAGCAATTGTAGAAGTTTCTCATTTGTCGACCTTGGGCTAGTAGTTTAGTAGGGTTTATTTTACCAGCACCTATATTTGCAATACAAAGTAAATACATTAATAATAAAGTAAGGAATAAAAAATAAATAAAACTTACATTTTTTGTACTAAGTAAGGCTCAAATGCAACAATTCCTCCCTTAAGTTACGAGAACGGCTTTCCTTTTGTAGCTATACCTAGCATAGTGATTACTCAATAGTATACCTTTCTTCTCGGAGAAAATTGGCTCTTTGTTCTCTTATTGCCTTATTATCCTCTTAGTATCCTAGAAAAAACATCTTTTTTTTTTCTTCTCTCTTAGATCTTCTCTGTCGCGATAGCATCATTTAACATTAGCTCAATATCCTTGGTATGGATAGGTTCAGTCCATTGGGTCCAAAGATCTAATTCTTCATTTGAAACGATAGACATGAACTTCTTGTACCACTTATGGATCTTGGACTCCTATCCATTCATGAATTTTTACCCATGCTTGGCCACCGCAAAGTACTAGCCATTAGGTTGCCTCCTTATTGTAAAGAAATACCGAAATAATTGAAACATAGCCCTAACTTCAACTTTTTTACAAACTATCTCGAAAGCCGATAGGTATTCAATTAGAACATACTTGGTGTAACTTGAAAATAGTTAAAGAATTGTTTGATAAAGGTTGAAAAAGGGAAGTGCAATCCAAAATCAAGATATTTTAGATAGATGTGAAGTTTGTGCTCCCTTAGAAAGCATACTCTTTTCTCCTCTTTCGGCCTTCAAAGATTTTACGCTTCAAGAAGATCTTGCCAGTACATGTTATATTTCAATACAAGAACTTTATCGGTAGTACTAACCACTTCGTCTAATGAATCACTAAAATAAATCACATTATTTTATAGACACCTAGCCATATATCTTCCTTCTTTGCCATCTAGATAGGTATCCGTTGCAAGAGAGTTAATTCAAGCAAGTTTGTCCCATTGCTTTACTATACTATAGATTGAACTACTTAAGGAGCATGTCGTCTTGCTCCTTTTTTGGGGGGAAGAAGTAATATCAGTCTTAATTGCTTCAGAATCTAAAAGAACAAGTTGATGGATTACATTTTGAACCATACCTGATTTTGACTATAATAAATTTCACAAAACTTTTGAAGGTTAAGACAAAGTGTTGGAAACAAGCGAAAGCTTATGAATGCAAATGAAGATGAAGTGAAATTTGTTTTCAGTATTAGAAAATCTCTTAAATATAAATGATTTACCCTCATAGTTACCACACGTTTCTGACGATAATGATGTGCTGATTAGACGATGGCTAGGATTATTGACATGTGCTTCGAGACAAAGATCTAACAATTATTGAGGCCTTGAAAATTATTAGGCTTGCGACGTGATTATGGCTAAGGTGACAATTATCATAGGTTTTACAGCTTGGTCTTCCGACAAGCGGGGAAAATTGAAAAGTTATGAGCTTTCAAATGTCATCCGATCCATCCTTTTAAATGAAAATTAAGAAACTTCCTACATGACTTGGCATTTGGGAAACAACTCTCCACTTGACCCCATAAAGAATATTAAACTACTCTCTCTATCGAATTCTTGACTAAGGTAGTTGGGGGACAAATGTTGATAGTCAAATTTTATCCATTACATTTAATCGATCACTTGGTGGCTATTATGCTACATAACTCACTTCTCAACAAATGTTAACTAGCGAATATAGATTCGTATCTAATTTGAACTTAAGAAAAGTGGTACAAATAGTTATCACTTAACATGGTTATATTATATAACTATCCAGTATTCCTATATTTCAAGAATGTACCTAATTAAGAAACCTCTACATGTCATAATAATCATATGATTAACTGCTATTTCAGATACTCGATATTTGCTTATAAATATAGAGAAGAAGTACTGTAAGGACCATCAAATCATAGAACTTTTGACTTGTTCACTCTAATATTCATTTTTACTAACTTAGGCATTAAAGTAATCACAGCAGACTAACCCTGGTATCTTTAGGTATTTACACTTTATAGGAAGGAAATTATTCAAAAACCATACAACAACACATGTATTAGTTTCTCATTAGCCTTAAGATAGTTGGGCGATACGGTTAGGATTTGCATAAATTTTCCTAACCAATCTTTCCTAATTTTAGTTATTTTTATGTATTTTTTTTATTATCTTTGTCATATTATGTAATTACATATTAAAATATTATTTTATATTATATTGTGTAATTAAACATATTTACCATAGACCAATTTAAAGTTTGATATGCGTTTAACAAATTTAATGGAAGTCTTAATTTTGTAAAGTTTTGAAAATATTAAGGACTCAAATATAAGATAAAGAAAATATCAAGAGCTCAAATAGAAAATAAGATAAATATTAAGAATTAAAAATGTATTTTCACTTTATCATAAGTAATAACTATCAAGGATGATGGACAACTAGATCTAATGGCATATCTAATGAGAAGATAATTTGTTCCAGATGATGCTTGTTTTATGTAAAATCTTTTTGAACTTCATTCAGATATTTATTTTAGATGGTTTTTGTTTTGCAGAAAGTATCTCTCAATTATAATCAAAGGTTTGATTCTAATACCCTTTAGCGGTGATGGTAGACAAGAAATGGTAGTGAAGAACAACCTACGCGTCGTGATTAAAAAGGAAAATAAAGGAAGGCTTCGGAATAGTTAACTAACATTATGCATCAATTAACTGCCAATTTCCCTTCCACTTCGCCTCTAACATAAATTACTGCGAGTGGCAACCTCTTCGGATAGCGGGGATGATGTATTAAAATTTATTTACCGGCAAAACAATAACATAAAAGTCCGATTGTGACTCTCTTTGTACAGAAGATTACCTCAGATACTTTATGACTGGATACATATAATATTTTTATATAAAATATATTTAGCATCAGTTAAGACCATTATATTTTAATAGTATAAATATTTATCTTTTGATGGAACAAATTAGATCTAAATTATCCCTCCCTCAATTTATAATATGTAATGCAATCGACAGGAAAGGAAAAAAAAAAAACTTAGGCATCAAATATACAATAATGTAATTAGATTTCTTGGGTGGTCAAATAATTAAAAGAGCACCAGTACCTATTTAAATCATTTCTTTCGAGGATTCAAGTGAACTGCCTAATATTGATATCGAGCCTAACCCGAAGTGCTATTTCTTGATATTGAGCCATAACTATAAATATTGAAATAAGGACAAGAACACGGGAAGTAGTCGGAGTACTACTTTTCAACTCTGTTAATGGCTTTTCTTTACTTTGCATTTCAAGAACTCTGATTGGATAGCTAAGTAGATGTGTTCGGTGGTTTAACCCTCCATCTATTCTCCTAAAGCTACTGCTACTGATTGGATAGCTAAGTACATGGGTTATGTGATTGGTGGTTTAACCCTTCATCTATTCTCCTGAAACAACTCGAATCTGATCTATGTGTTTATGTGATTGGTGGTTTAACCCTCCATCTATTCTCCTAAAGCTAATCGAATCTGATCTAATTTCTTCTTATAACACTCGTGAAGTAGGTTAATAATGAAATTGATCTTTTTTCTGGTAAAAAAAAGCAGTAGTCGGAACCCAAGACATCATCTATATTGAAATTGCAATCCGATTAACCTTTGATTTGTTTGAATTTCCTCATTGGTGTCAAATTTCAGTCAAGCACTATGTACGTTAGCTTCCTATGTTCTCATGGCTAATTCATATCGAATTTCAATCAAGCACTGTATGCGCTTATAGTTTTTTTAATTGATATCAAACCAAAACTGAAAGACCACTTTCAGTGGTTTTTTGATGAGTTCCATGCAGATTTCTCCATGATTATCAAGCCAAAACTGAAAGACCACCTTCACTGGTATTTTGATGAGTTCCATGCAGTTCTCTCCATGATCTACTTCTATCAAACCTTACTATTTATTTGATTGACACTATATACTATTGCAAGCTGGCCTATCTAAAGTTTCTGTATACTTTAACTTGTGGAGTTACTTAAAGTTCTCATTGAATTACTAATATATTTAGCAATTTGTACCAGAGTCCTGAACAATCAACCAAACTGATCAAGGCAAGAGAGGGAGATGCGCTTTTTGTATTATCAAATTATCAGTACCTACCAACCAACACTTGTGCGTAGGAACGTTTGCAGATTTTGATAAACTACAATCTACATTCTTCGGTAGCAGCACTGTCGGATTCCAGAGCAATACTTCCTATTTGGACAATGTTATCAACTAAAATCTTCTCATCTGCAAAAAAGAATATAGATTAAGGGGGATTAAAAAAAAAAAAAAAAAACTCAACTCAACAAGTGTGATGGTGCACCACAATGGAAAAATGTGGGTATGACTGCGATACCGCTAAAATACAACAAATATACAATTAGATTTGAATTCAAAAACAAATCATTTCATATCTGCAAACATATTTCAACTTCAGCTTTTGTTAACAAAATTCAAGAAGATGACAGAGAAGGAAAACTTCTTTAAGCAGATTGAAACAGAAGGAAATACAAACGAAATTGTAGAAAGCGACTTGTGTATAAAATAATTGCAGATGTTCAGCACTCTTCTGTACTTGATATTTGAGATGAATTTATAATCACTTATTTTCTCCCTATTTATCTTATCAAAGTTTTACTAATGAAGAGCATTCAATAGTGGTATTACTCAACCATGATAATCACTGATGTGACAAAATTTATCCTATATTGCAATTCTCGTACTTTATATATATATATATATAGATATATAAACAACTCTGGCAAATTGTAATGACCTCTTTAAAACATTGATGTGACAAAATTTATCCTATATTGTAGTTCTCGTACTTTATATATATATATACAACTCTGGCAAATTGTAATGACCTCTTTAAATATTTAGAATGATGTGATTGTGATGAATGACCTCAAAATAAGGCACAACAAGTTTCCTTACAATTGTTGTATCTAAATAGGAAACAAGGACTTAGCACCCTATTGTGTAGTTCATAATTGTGTATTATCGAAAGAGTTAAGTTACACAATATTTCACATCATATATTTATAAGATAATACACAACCCTAATGTCACAATGAAAAAATTGAAAGAATCCTATGCAAAAGAACTCTATAAGTATACAATAATATATCTGCTTAATCTCAAGGTGAGAAAGTCAGCATGAGACTAGAAAAATGATCAAGAAAAGCTGATGTATATTATTTCTTGGTGAAGATGTTAGTGCATTGATGACACGTGCAAATGTTGCAAACAAGTACTTAGCTAGTAGCAACCATTTCACAAACTGAGTGACAATTGATGTCACCATGTTTAGTGTAATTTTATTGAACAAGCTTTGTTGATAAATAGATCATTACAAGCTTATAACTACACAATATGATAGGGCATTGAATGAGAACTTCAAGTTCAGGTATATTCTATAACCACATAAGTAAGAATTTTGTATTTAGCCTCAGTAAAACTTCGTGACATAATGGTTGCTTTTTGGAGTGCCATGATAAGAGGTTATGACTAAGATAGATATCATATAGAATGACAGGTGTCTAGACATCTTATTCAAATAGCATCAATAAAGGTAGTCAAGAACGTACAAGATGTACAAATGATGGGAAAACCTAATGTTAGTATGCCTCTAAGATATCAAAGAACGTATTCTTATTTGCCTACATGTAATTTGTGTTTGGAAGATGTATATATTGACTTGACTAATTCATTGCAAAATTAGGAGGTTTTGTAATGCACTAACAATCTCACGATGGGTAAGGTTTGGTAAAAGGGAGAACCATGAACGCTAAGGTAATTTTGAAGCAATAAAGAGGTTTTGATAGGTTTAAAAGAGCGTTGCTATCACACTTGAGGAAATCATAGATGAATTAAGATCAATACAAATGGATACCTTACAAGTGACATGAATACTAAGAAATTAAGTGTAAAGCACTGATATCAGGCAAGTGTACCTATCAATTTTAATATAGCTGATGTGAGTTCGAGTCGATCCCTTAGAGATTTTGAATACTAATATTAATCTTAGCTCTATTATCTAACCAGAAAATCGTGTTGAGTTGAATGAATTAAAAATACTAAAATTAACAAACTAACCTAATTATGAGACTTTATTAAGCAATTTAGAAAGCAATAAAACTAAAAACGACTTCAAGAAGATAATAACGTATTTAGGAATTATTTCCCCTAATGTTTACATGTGATCGCTTAAAATGTTTCCAATTAAATTTCTATTATTCTTAACCGGAGGGATTCACAATTAAAGTTAATACCTTTTTCAAGCATATCAACCCTAATCCTAAATTATTTACCAGGATCTCTTCACTTAGTAATGTAATTTAGGATTAGGGTTAATATGCTTGAGAAAGGTATTAACTTTAATTGTGAATCACTTAGTAATATAATTTAGAGTTGCATTAATGTATAATGAATTCCCATACAAACAATTAACTTTCCGAAAAAAACATATATCTTATCTCTAAGTATACATATAATTCTCTCCAATTATGTCAAGATCTAATTATACATATAATTTTTCAATCATCATGCATAATATTATAAATTGATACTCTAGAAATATCAATCAACAATTAAATAACATAATTGAATTAAGAAAAAATAAAAACTTTATTGGAAATTATAAATCAACCCAAGAGTCATATGAAACTCTAGATTCCATAATCCTAAATACACGAATTCTAAGCCATCATAATGAAACTAAAAACAAGTTCCAACAAAAGCATAAAATAAAACATGAAAAACCCCTTTGGTTGATGAAAAATCTCTCCAATCTTGAAGTTAGTATTGTTTTCGCCTTTTTCTCCTCATTTTCTTCAAGTCTCTTTTCTTTTGAATGTCTAATCTTGTGTGTGAAACCCTAGTATGTCCTTTTATAAAGTATTGTAAGGTTTCCGTTTTCGTCACCAGACATGACTTGGGACACGATCGTGTCCCCAGGTCATGTAACTTTCTATTCTTGGCATATTTTCCTGGATGGACATAGCTTGGGGATACGACTGTGTTCCAGATTATGTAACTTCAAAACTTCATAACTCATTCATTTGAACTTTAAACTAAGTGAAACTTGATTCCTTTTCTTTGTTTTCAATCTAAGAACGCGTTCAAACCTTGAAATCAAAATTTTACTTAATTAAGTATCAATTTCTTTAAAGAAAACAAAAAATGTAAGGAAAATACTATAAAATCATCATGTGAAATATATTTAAATCAAAGTTATCAAACTTCCCCACACTTGAGCAATTGCTTGTCCTCAAGCAAATAAATCAAATCAAAACAAAACTTTCGGGACAAGAAACGCTAAACAAAATTTATCGCTATTTAGGAAACCGGTGAACGAATACACTTGACTCGTAGAAAAGTTAGAAAATCACTTTTAACAAATCACTTTTAACTAGCTCGTAATAATAAAGTCAATCAATTTCGCCCTTAACAATGTCATAATTTCACCTGACCATATTCGAATGCTCCAACAATACTTAATACTAGAGTTCATTAGTTAATTTATGAAAATCAAAGTTTACCCAAGTCATTTAACGAAGGATTCTTAAACTAAAAATTGGATTTAACATCTCGCTAACTGGAAAAGAGTCATAAAAATTTTGTCCATTTGATTAAATTGTATACAATTCTTTCTTCCATCTCACTAAGCACCATAATTCAAAATAAACACATTTTACATCCACTTATCCTCTAATCATCCCCCTAGTTCATACTTTTGTTGGGAGGTCTTTTAAATTTACTTTATTTAAGCATAATTGTGTTGGTAGAGGGAAAGAATCTTGCTCCTCTGACGGACCAAGACCGATTCATACCAACTTATTCCTTATATTGATAGCAGGAAAGAACTTTGCTCTTTTGACAGACTAAAGCTGATCTATACCAATTTTTCATTAAAATTGGCATTAAGACTCAATCTTACTCTTCTGACGGACTAAAACGAATCCTTACCAATTTTTTCTATTCATATACTTGTTATTACTTTTGACCTTTAATCATTGTAATTTTTCAAGAGTTTCTCAAAAGAAGAATTTCATTTGTTTATTTGCTAAATATTATAGGACTCTTAAAAATTTTTAAGAGAAAGGTATACATAAAAGTAAATTTAAAAATAACCATGACTAACTCTCAACTAGTGATGTTGCTCCAATTTCAAGTCTTAGAGTCCCGAGCTAAATAACTCGTAACTTTGCTCTTCACAAATTTGACTAATCAATTCTAGTAAAGTATAGTAAGATCAATAATGATTAAGATGACACAGTTAATTTGGCTCAACACTTATTAATCACTTTATTGCAAGTTAATTTAAAAATTAATTGGATTAAATGTGAATAATTGGTCTCCCAAACAGTAACAAATTCATATATATCCCTTCCCCACACTTAATAACTTACATTGTCCTCAATGTACAACTAAAAAAAAAAAAAAAATTAGCAGCAAGAAATGAAACAAGAAAAATCAGCATAGGGAAAAAGGAAATATATGTACTGAAAAAGAAACTAATACTTCCCTACCAGTTGAAAATAAGGTGAAGAAGTTTAAAACGAGGAAGCATCATAATTGCATGTCTGAGTTCACATGCCTTAGCCAACGAAAAACAACAAAAAAAAAAAAAAATAGGAACTAGGAAGAGGGATCGAAATCCGTCTCTTCATCCTCCTCATTAGATGGTGCCTCTACCATGGTAGTATTATCATCGTCGTCACTGCCCTCCACATCCTTTTCAATACCTCCAGCCTCCTCTTCCTCACCACCCTCATCATCCTCTTCCTCACTCTCACTATCCTCATCACGTGTATCCGACTCTTTCATCTTGAGAAATTTTTCCATTTTGTTTTGGCGGATATGAAGTTTATCCACACTTTCTCTGATATAACGAACCTCAAACATCAACATATCAAATTTGTCTTCAAAGCTTGCTGAAGACGTCTGGCCTCGAAATGTGTTGCGTGAGTGTTGACCTTGACGTCTTGTTGGTAATAGGTTCATGAGTCGGAATGAATTAAGTCGCATAGGAGTGACTTGATTGACTAAGATAAGTGAAGGCTAAGCAACAACCTTAGTCCGCAAGGCCTGCACGAGTAAGGTGATGTAAGGGCCACAACAAATATGCCCTTTCTTCCGTGTAGTGGTGGCTTGGTGGCTGAAAAGTTTAGCGAGCTCGATGGCGAGATTGATGGGATGTTTATGAATAACACTGTATAGATAGAGACAATCCTTGTTGGAAACCACGCTGGTGCTGAGGCCTCTGCCAGTCAATGTATGTGCAAAGTGCCAATGAAGAACCCGATATTCAGGCTTAACCAATTGAGAAGCCTTGCTCTTTACTGGATCATACGCATCACCAATAGTAATCTCGTTCCAAAACGTCCCTGCTGTTACTCTACGGGGAAAATGACATGAGAGACATTGGAACTCTTCTATCCATGTATATCTATCTTCATAGAGACTGAGATATTTGTCCAATTGAGCTATGGTCATGTGGAAAGGGTGGCTACTTAAAGTGAAATGGAGTTTGCGTTTGGAGCCCATGCCAATAATACTCTCTTTATCGAGTTTGTAAGTACATAAAAACTCCAAGGTCAGCTCTTTATAAACTGGAGCTTCAAGAGATAAAAAGCGCTCCCAAGTGGTTTCATCTAAGAGCTCCTTCATTTCTTTTGTGAGCTTTAATTGAGTGAGAACATCTCAATCCAGACGAAGAGTGTCATTGAAAGGCTTCTTCTTAAGTAAACTATAGCATTGCGACTAGTAGTCTTTCTTGAATTGAAGCATTGGGTGCTCCATCGGAGGGAGAGTGGCTAATGGTTCAACAATTGTACCTTCTTGCAATGAAGAGGATGCTGCATATTTGGATTTCCATCGAATGGTAAGCTTTGCGTGATTCACCATTGAATACTTGAAAAGAAACATCAAACCAAATCATAAACTCGCATCCTTGCCACATGTAGTTCAAACGAAGACAGAAGGAGAGAAGATTAACAGTGAAGAATATCGACAAAAATCTCATTGGGAAATTTAATTAAACATGTAGAGTGCAGTTGGAAAACTAGTTGGTGCGAAAGAAAGGGCTTGCAAATGCATCAAACTAATTCCACAATAGACCCACTACATTACAATTAACTTGAAACGCAGGTGTCCCAACACATCAAAGACGTTAAATGACCCAAGATTACTCTCACAATGCTAACCCTAACTGGCGTTATTGAATAATGATTAGCAAATTAGCAAACAAAATTCGGATTTGAGAGATTATAAATGAATATCTAATCAGATGAGGCATCATAAAGGCATTAAAATCAAGCAACACAAGGTAATGGTGTATGTTGTTTATGAAAGAACGAAATAAATTCGCAGACCAAATGCAAGTACTAATTCACACAAGACCAAAATGTCTAGTAGCTAAACCTGCCTAAACCATGAGGAAGATAAAGCAAAAGCAATGAGGAGAAAAGGATTTTAAACATATTTCACATGATGATTTTATAGTATTTCCCTTACATTTTTTTGTTTTCTTTAAAGAAATTGATATTTAATTGATTAAAATTTTGATTTCAAGGTTTGAATGCGTTCTTGGATTGAAAACGAAGAAAAGGAATCAAGTTTCACTCAATTTGGAGTTTAAATGAATGAGTTTTGAAGTGACCGTGTCCCAACCCGTGTTCGCCTAGTTATATACCGCTCCAATAGAAAGTTACACGGGCATGGGACACGGTTGTATCTAAGCCCGTGTGCTCCCAGTATTCCCGAGCGCCAATAGAAAGTTACATGGGCGTGGGACACGGTTATGTCCCAGCCCGTGTCCGTCCAGTTTTAACGCGCGCATACAGGAAGTTACACGGGTGTGGGACACGGTTGTGTCCCATCCCGTGTGCGTCTAAAATTCATGCACGAACATAGTGAGTTACACGGGCATGAGACACAGTTGTGTCCCAGCCCTTATCCACCCAGGTAAGACATTGCCAATACAGGAAGTTACACGGCATAGGACACGGTCGTATCCCAGCCCGTGTCCACCCAGCACCCACATGACACACCACACAACCTGTAATTTATTAAAACACACACATACTCTCTCAAACACTCACAAACCAACACATATTCATTTCATATTCTCTCTTCTCTCCATCTTCACATCATGATTCCTGACATCACGATTCCTGATCCAAGTAAGTTCTCATTGCTTTTGCTTTATCTTCCTCATGGTTTAGGCAGATTTAGCTACTAGACATTTTGGTCTTGTATGAATTGGTACTTGCATTTGATCTACGAATTTATTTCGTTCTTTCATAAATGACATACACCATTGCCTTGTGTTGCTTGATTTTAATGCCTTTATGATGCCTTATCTGGTTAGATATTCATTTATGATCTCTCAAATCCGAATTTTGTTTGCTAATTTGCTAATCATTATTCAATTACGCCAGTTAGGGTTAGCGTTGTAAGAGTAATCCTGGGTCATTTAGCATCTTTGATGTGTTGGGATGCCTACGTTTCAAGTTAATTGTAATGTAATGGGCCTATTGTAGAATTAGTTGGATGCATTTGCAAGCCATTTCTTTTACACCAACTAGTTTTCCAGCTGCACTCTACATGTTTGATTAAATTTCCCAATGAGATTTTTGTCAATATTCTTTACTGTTAATCTTCTCTCCCTCTATCTTCGTTTCAACTACGTGTAGCAAGGATGCGAGTTTATGATTTGGTTTAATGTTTCTTTTCAAGTATTCAATGGTGAATCACGCAAAACTTACCGTTTGATGGAAATCCAAATATACAGTATCCTCTTCATCGCAAGAAGGTGCAATTGTTGAACCATTAGCCACTCTTCCTCCAATGGATAACCCAATGCTTCAATTCAAGGAAGACTACCAATCGCAATGCTATAGTTTACTTAAGAATAAGCCTTTCAGCGACACCCTTCGTCTGGATTGGGATATTCTCGCTCAATTGAAGCTCACAACAAAAATGAAGGAGCTCTTAGATGGAACCATTTGGGAGCGTTTTTTATCTCTTGAAGCTTCAGTTTATAAAGAGCTGACCTTGGAGTTTTTATGTACTTACAAACTCGATAAAGAGAGTGCTACTGGCATGGGCCCCAAACGCAAACTCCATTTCACTTTGAGTGGCCACCCTTTCCACATGACCATAGCTCAATTGGACAGATATCTCGGTCTCTATGACGATAGATATATACGAATAGAAGAGTTCCAACGTCTCTCATGTCGTTTTCCCCGTGGAGTAACAGCAGGGACGTTTTGGAACGAGATTACTGTTGGTAATACGTATGATTCAGCAAAGAGCAAGGCTTCTCAATTGGTCAAGCCTGAATATCGGGTTCTTCATTGGCTCTTTGCGTATACATTGACTGGCAGAGGCCTCAGCACTAGCGTGGTTTCCAACAAAGATTGCCTCTATCTGTACAGTGTTATTCATAAACATCCCATCAATCTCGCTATCGAGCTCGCTAAACTTTTCAGCCACTACTACACGGAAGAAAGGGCATATTTGTTGTGGCCCTTACATCACCTTACTCGTGCAGGCCATGTGGACTAAGATTGTTGTTTGGCCCTCACTTACCTTAGTCAATCAAGTCACTCCTATGCGACTTAATTCATTTCGACTCATGAACCTATTACCAACAAGATGTCAAGGTCGACACTCACGCAGCACATCTCGAGGTCAGACGTCTTCAGCAAGCTTTGAAGACAAATTTGATATGTTGATGTTTGAGGTTCGTTATATCAGAGAAAGTATGGATAAACTTCATATTCGCCAAGACAAAATGGAAAATTTCTCATGATGAAAGAGTCGGATACACGTGATAAGGATAGTGAGAGTGAGGAAGAGGATGATAAGGGTGGTGAGGAAGAGGAGGCTGGAGGTAGTGAAGAGGATGTGGAGGGCAGTGACGACGACGATGATGCTACCATGGCGGAGGCACCATCTGATGAGGAAGATGAAGAGATGGATTCTGATCCCTCTTCTTAGTTCCTATTTTTTTTTTTTTTTTGTTGTTGTTTTTCGTTGGCTAAGGCATGCGAACTCAGACATGCAATGATGATGCTTCCTCGTTTTAAACTCCTTCACCTTATTTTCAATTGGCAAGGAAGTATTAGTTTCTTTTTCAGTACATATATTTCCTTTCTCCCTATGTTGATTTTTCTTGTTTCATTTCTTGCTGCTAATTTTTTTTTTTTTTAGTCGTACATTGAGGACAATATAAGTTATTAAGTGTGGAGAAGGGATATATATGAATTTGTTACTGTTTGGGAGACCAATTATTCACACTTGACCCAATTAATTTTTAAATTAACTTGCAATAAGGTAATTAACAAGTGTTGAGCCAGATTAACTGTATCATCTTGATCATTATTGATTTTACTATACTTTACTAGAATTGATTAGTCAAATCTGTGAAGGACAAAGTTACGAGTTATTTAACTTGGGACTTTAAGACTTGAGATTGGAGCAACATCACTAGTTGAGAGTTAGTCACGATTATTTTTAAATTTACTTTTATGTATACCTTTCTCTTAAAAATTTTTAAGAGTCTTATAATTTTTAGCAAATAAACAAATGAAATTCTTCTTTTGAGAAACCCTTGAAAAATCACAATGATTGGAGGTCAAAAGTAATAATAAGTATATGAATAGAAAAAATTGGTAAATATTCGTCTTGGTCCGTTAAAAGAGCGAGATTGAGTCCCAATGCCAATTCTAATGAAAAATTGGTATGGATTGGTCTTAGTCCGTCAGAAGAGCAAAGTTTTTTCCCGCTATCAATATAAGGAATAAGTTGGTATGAATCGGTCTTGGTCTGTCAGAAGAGCGAGATTCTTTCTCTCTACCAACATAATTGTGCTTAAATAAAGTAAATTTAAAAGACCTCTCAACAAAAGCATGAACTAGGGGAATGATCAAATGATAAGTGGATATAAAATGTGTTTATTTTGAATTATGGTGCTTAGTGAGATGGAAGAGAGAATTGTATACACTTTAGTCAAATGGACAAAATTTTTATGACTCTTTCCCAGTTAGCAAATTGTTAAATCCAATTTTTAGTTTAAGAATCCTTCGTTAAATGACTTGGGTAAACTTTGATTTTCATAAATTAACTAATGAACTCTAGTATTAAGTATTGTTGGAGCATTCGAATATGGTCAGGTGAAATTATGACATTGTTAAGGGTGAAATTGATTGACTTTATTATTGCAAGTTAATTGAAAATGATTTTCTAACTTTTCTATGAGTTAAGTGTATTCGTTCACCGGTTTCCTAAATAGCGATAAATTTTGTTTAGCGTTTCTTGTCCTGAAAGTTTTGTTTTGATTTATTTGTTTGAGGACAGGCAATTGCTCAAGTATGAGGAAGTTTGATAACTCTGATTTAAACATATTTCACATGATGATTTTATAGTATTTCCCTTACATTTTTTATTTTATTTAAAGAAATTGATACTTAATTAAGTAAAATTTTGATTTTAAGGTTTGAACGCGTTCTTGGATTGAAAACAAAGAAAATAAATCAAGTTTTACTCAATTTGGAGTTCAAATGAATGAGTTTTGAAGTTACACAATCTAAGACACAGTCGTGTCCCCAGGCTGTGTCCATCTAGGAAAATATGCGAAGAACAGAAAGTTACACGACCTGTAGACACGATTGTATCCCAGGTCGTGTCTAGTGACGAAAACGGAAACCTTATAATACATTATAAAATGACATACTAGGGTTTCGCATACAAGATTAGACATTCAAAATAGAAGAGACTTAAAGAAAAGGAGAAGAAAAAGGCGAAAACAACACTAACTTCAAAATTGGAGAGATTTTTCATCAACCAAAGGGGTTTTTCATGTTTTATTTTATGCTTTTGTTGGAACTCGTTTTTAGTTTCATTATGATGGCTTAGAATTCGTGTATTTAGGATTATAGAACCTAAGGTTTCATATGACTCTTGGGTTGATTTATAATTTTCAATAAAGTTTCTATCTTTTCTTGATTCAATTATGTTATTTAATTGTTGATTGATATTTTTAGAGTATCAATCTATGATATTATGCATAATGATTAAGAAATTACATGTGTAATTAGATGTTGACATAATTGGAGAGAATTACATATATACTTAGAGATAAGATACATGTTTTTTTCGGAAAGTTGATTGTTTGTGTGAGAATTCATTATACATTAATGTGATTCTAAATTATATTACTAAGTGAAGAAATTTCAGTAAATAATTTAGGATTAGGGTTAATATACTTGAGAAAGGTATTAACTTTAATTAGATGTTGACATAATTGGAGAGAATTACATATATACTTAGAGATAAGATACATGTTTCTTCTAGAAAGTTGATTGTTTGTATGGGAATTCATTATATATTAATGCAATTCTAAATTATATTACTGAGTGAAGAGATTTTGGTAAATAATTTAGGATTAGGGTTAATATACTTGAGAAAGGTATTAACTTTAATTGTGAATCCCTCCGGTCAAGAATAATAGAAATTTAATTGAAAACATTTTAAGCGATCACATGTTAAACACTAGGAGAAATAATTCTTAAATACGTTATTGCCTTCTTGAGGTCGTTCTTAGTTTTATTGCTTTTTAAATTGCTTAATCAAGTCTCATAATTAGGTTAGTTTGTTAATTTTAGTATTTTTAATTCATTCAACTCAATACGATTTTCCAGTTAGATAATAGAGCTAAGGTTAATATTAGTACTCGAAATCTCTAAAAGATCGACTCGGACTCACATCCGTTATATTGAAATTGATAGGTGAACTTACCTGATATCAAGTTTTTGGTACCGTTGCTTGGGATTTTCGATATTAAGAACGCTAGTTGCTTTATTACTTTGACCATTTTTTTCTTTCTTTTCTTTTATTTTCATTGTTTATTTTTATACCTAGAGCTGCAATTGATTCTATATTTCTTAAAAACTTGATATCAAGGAAGTGCACCTATCAATTTTAATATAGCGGTTGTGAGTCCGAGTTGATCCCTCAGAGATTTCGAGTATTAATATTAATATTAGCTCTATTATCTAATTGGAAAATCGTGTTGAGTTGAATGAATTAAAAATACTAAAATTAACAAATTAACCTAATTATGAGACTTGATTAAGCAATTTAGAAAGCAATAAAACTAAGAACAACTTCAAGAAAGTAATAACATATTTAGGAATTATTTCCCTTAGTATTTAACATGTGATCGCTTAAAATGTTTCTAATTAAATTTCTATTATTCTTGATCGGAGGGATTCACAATTAAAGTTAATACCTTTCTCAAGCATATAAACCCTAATCCTAAATTATTTACCGGAATCTCTTCACCTAATAATATAATTTAGAGTCGCATTAATGTGTAATGAATTCTCACACAAACAATTAACTTTCCGGAAGAAACACGTATCTTATCTTTAAATATACATGTAATTCTCTTCAATTATGTCAAGATTTAATTACACATATAATTTCTCAATCATCATGCATAATATTATAGATTGATACTCTAGAAATATTAATCAACAATTAAATAACATAATTGAATTAAGAAAAGATAGAAACTTTATTGGAAATTATAAATCAACCCAAGAGTCACATGAAACCCTAGATTCCATAATCTTAAATACACGAATTCTAAGCCATCATAATAAAACTAAAAACGAGTTCCAACAAAAGCATAAAATAAAATATGAAAAACCCCTTTGGTTGATGAAAAATCTCTCCAATCTTGAAGTTAGTATTGTTTTCGCCTTTTTCTCCTCCTTTTCTTCAAGTCTCCTCTCTTTTGAATGTCTAATCTTATGTGCGAACCCCAGTATGTCATTTTATAATGTATTGTAAGGTTTCCGTTTTCGTCACCAAACACGACCTAGGATATGATCGTGTCCCCAAGTCGTATACCTTTCTATTCTTGGCATATTTTCCTGGATGGACATAGCTTGGAAATACAACTGTGTTCTAGACTGTGTAACTTCAAAACTTCATAACTCATTCATTTGAACTCCAAATTGAGTGAAACTTGATTCCTTTTCTTCGTTTTCAATCTAAGAACGCGTTCAAACCTTTAAATCAAAATTTTACTCAATTAAGTATCAATTTCTTTAAAGAAAACAAAAAATGTAAGGGGAATACTATAAAATCATCATGTGAAATATGTTTAAAATCAAAGTTATCAAGCACCAAGGTCTTTCATGGTAAATTGACAAATGAGAATTGAGATGATTTAGGAATGGAGTGCTACTACTAATAAATATAATGCCATTGACATAAAGGAAAAGGAATAATACCAAAACCTGAATGAAGATGAACATGGACATGTCATGATTTTGGTCTATCGAAACTCTAAGTGTGATGAAAAACTACTAAATCAATGAAACCAAGCTTAAGAAACCTATTTTAAATCGTAGACAAACTTTTTTAGCTGGTGCATGTGATAATGATAACAAGCATAGACAAAACGTGAAAGTCGTTTCATGAAAATTACTTAGGAAGGCAACCATGAAGAAGGCATTCTTAATGTTGAATTGACAATGTCCTATTGTGATGAGACAACATGAGAGAGGATAAAGTGAATGATGGTAGATTTGATAATAAGATTAAATGTTTTTGTATAGGATACCTTTTTGCTAAGTAGATCCTTAGGCAATAAGACAAGCTTTGTAGCACTCTACTTACCCCTCAACACTGTGTTCTAAGCGAAATTTCTAAGCGTTGTCGACAATGTTTTGATTAGGTTTTTGGGAAACAAGAATCCAACTTTCGATTTTAAAAAGAGAATCAAACTCTCTTCTCATGGTTGCTACCTAAATGGAATTATTGAAGTGTAGTGACGAGGCTTAGAGGCTGAGAAGTGTATAAGGATATTATTAAGGATGGTTTGAGGTTTAGAGACACCGATTTCCAAACATGTCAGTGTAGAGTGGTACATTTTGATGAGGAGGTTTAAGAGGTAAATGAGGGTTAAGAGAAGTAGAGGAAGTAGTTAATTGATTGAGAGATGTACACAATAGTGCTAATGGGCCAAAGGATGTGATAGGTCATATCCTACAATGACAATTGACATGTATGACACCGATTTCCAAACATGGGAGCATAAAGTGGTACATTTTGATGAGGAGGTTTGAGAGGTAGATGAAGGTTGGGAAAAGTAAAGGAAGCAAACGATTAATTGAGAGATGTAGACATTGGTGCTAATGGGTCGAAGGATGTGATAGGTCATATCCTATAGCGACAATAGATATGTATGACTGATGAACAGGAATAGAAAAGGCAATGGGAGAAGAGGTGGAACTAGGAGCTATTGAGGTTGATTTTGCTAGGGTAAGAGAGCTTGAGGAGGAATGGTAGAGGGAGGTGATAGGTCATATCCTATAGCAACAATAGACATGTATGACTGGTGGACAGGAATAGAAGGGGCAACAGGAGAGGAGGTAACCAAGAGCTATTGAGGTTGATTTTGCCAGGGTAGGAGAGCTTGAGGAGGAATGGTAGAAGGGGGTGTTACAAGTAGTAATATTATGGTGATTACAGGTATATGGAGATAGACGTATGACTAGTGGGCAAGAATTAAAGGGGCAAAAGGAGAGAGAAGGTGGAACCAAGAGCTATTGAGGTCGATTTTGCGATTTTGCTAGGTTAAGAGCTTGAAGAGGAATGGGAGAGGGGGGTTGGTTCCATCTTCTCTCTCCCCTTGCCCCTTTAATTCTTGCCCACTAGTCATATCCATATACCTACAATCACCATAATATTAAGGTAGATTTTGCTAGGGTAAGAGAGCTTGAGGAGGAATGGGAGAGGGGGGTGTTACACATGGTAATATTATGGTGATTACAAGTATGGAGGGGTAGAAGTGGGTATAGTAAAGGTAAAGTTAGGAGAAGAGGAGTTGAGCTTAGTGTTAGAAATGGAAGAGGTTCGAAGCTTGTTGTAAAGAAAGTCTAATTAATGAAAAACTACATAGTGTCTTATGTAAACCTAGTCGGAGGCAAGGTTAAGATAGTACTAGCCTTTACAGTAGGTGGAATAGCAAAAGATGAGCTAATCTACAATAAAACAATCACTAAAGGAAATCTTGGACAAAATGTAGCAAAAGATGAGTTAATCCAATCAAACGAGTCAACTATAATTTGGACCCATTGAACCGGTTCCAGTTGCCCATTACACTAAGGTGACTAACCTCCTCTCCGTATGGCTTTATCACTTCCTTGCTAGCTCCAGTCTTCTTAATTCTTTTGCAATTGCCTAATTTGATCACACTTGGCACTTAAAAGAGAACATCAATGGTGTAATTTGGACATAGTCTTGAACTTTCATTTGCAGCTTCTTAGATCTACTTTTCCAAACACGTATCATAAGGGTTGATTAACCAAACCAGTTGAAAATCTAATAGGTGCTTCAAAGGTGTGCAGAGTAAAAAGCAATTTTTAATTTAGGGGGTAGTCTCTAGCTAGAGGAACATAGCTAAAAGTGTAGTAGGTGTAGAAATGGACTCTACTTAGCTATAAAAGAATGATCATACCCCTTGGCTTCAAAGCGACTACAACTATGACTTCAACCCTTGAAGGTAGAGGAAAGGGTGTGTTAAGAGTCATATGATTGAACATAGGGACGTCAGCTGCATCGCAACATTAAAGTCATTATTCCTGATCGAATAACTTCATACAAACTTGCTCAAAAGTGAGAGGAACAAGTGAATAGGTAAAAGTAGTCATCACATTCCATTAAAAGCATAAGTGATAAAGTTAGTCAAACCTAGAGGTCTTTTGATGGAGACAAAATGATTGGCAAGAATTTTAATTCACAAAGATGGCTGAGTATAGAAATGCTGTTTAGGCAGAAGGCTAAGGGCTATTATTTTAGTTCCACTTCCTAAACCATGAAATTCTTGAGAAATCGTTGTTTTAGAGATGTCTAAATGTCATAGGCAACTATAATGTCGTGAATCTCCATAAAGATTTCAATGGAGAATGTGGCGAGAAGGGAGGCTCAGATCATTTGATTTATCCAAATCCCATAAGTGTAGTTCGAATTTGGTATGGGCAAAGCAACTGTAATAAGGAGAACTTCAAGGGAAATGCTATAACTATATCATCAAGGTATTGGTACAAGTGAATGGAAATGAGAGAGAGGTCATAAAAGATGACCTCAATTCCACAATTGATAGCTGTCTAAAGATAACTTGATGGTAACAACACTCGAGATATTATTTGGAGTAAGGGAAGGTAATGTAGATGAAAGTAGATCACTGGCTTCATGTGAGCAAAGAGAGGCTTATGGGATAGGGGCAATGTAGTAGGTGGCTATAAGGAGAGATAAGGGCTACATAGGCATGGTGGTAGTGAGTTGTGAAGGGATGAGAAAGTGTTTGGGAGTGAGGTGAGGAGTGGTGAATGATGGTAGGCTTCAGTGGTGCTGGCGTAATAGAGGGCCGATGTGCAACCAAGGGCGGGGTTTGTCAATGAAGGATGTTCATTACAGACAAGTCAAGGGAAGTGGCTTGGCCTCGTAAACCAAATCATGGAGGGTAATACAGTTTGAAAAGGTTAGTGCGCTTAGGCTAGGTCTTAGTTTAGAGGAGAGAGAAACCTGGTGTAGGTGATAGGGAGGAGGAAGACCACTAGCAAGTGTTTAGCATGGAGTGGTTGCCAAAGCTGCTCCATTTGGGTCAATAACAGAAGGCTTAATCAAGGAATTCAAGTGGGCTGCTACTGAGGTGATGGTGGCGGAGGAGACCAATGTGATATCTATAGTGATATTGTCTTCAGTAAGTGGTAGTCGACAATCTGTAGAGGCTTCTTTGATGTTCAACGGCTATAAGAGATGATCATAGATAAAGGAAAGAAAAAAAAATGTGAGGCCAGTGATTAAAAAGAAAGAAAATAAAATTAGGATTTTGATTGGTGATTAGGTTGGCTGACGGGCTCCTATAAGAGTTAAGATACAAAGTGTATTACACAAGTGTATTTATGATTACATAACCCTAATGTCATAATGAAAAGACTAAAATAATCCTATACAAAAGAACCATATAAATCTACAATGTGGAATGGGTTTTTCGAGGTCAATAATTATGAGAGGTGTACATGCTAACACATTGTTATCAATATATATTTGGTGGTTTTACGGATATGAAAATACTGGACAAAAACAGAATCTGTGACTGACCTCTATCCTTAGAAAGATTATTAAGAAGATGCTGGACACCATCATCACCTAATGCAGTTTTCAAATGCACAGCTGCAGCAGTTATCTCCTCAGTAGTTACTTTTCCATTGTAGTCCCTACAGGAGAATATCATAAGCACCATGCACATCTAGTGACTAAAACCAAACTCATGATGGCTTCTTTTTTAACATATCTTTGTCAAGAATTATCTGCTTCAAACTATTAGAAACATTTCATAGCTTAAAACTGCGTAAAGCATTATAAGCAAATGATATCAATGTTGAGCAATGAATAGACATGCTGAAGTAAGCAATATTATGTACCATAAAGGATTTGTCATGTCGATTACAAGTTGGGTATGATAAGCTGCTAATTCTAAAATGACAAAGAGGGATTGGGTCTTTTCTCCTAATTTTACCGCCCTTAGTTCGAAGTTGCTAAATGTTATACCAATCAAGCTTTTCCTTATCAGATTTTACATATAAAGTTTGAAATTGCAAATACCTTATCCAATCCAACTTTTACTTGTCAAATTTACCTTCTTCATATTGAGGAAGATGGTGTTACAAATACCCATCCGGCAAAAAGTAGTAAACAACAAGAGATGAGGAGTAAGTTTGATAAGTAAAAATTCTATTAGGTATGAAATTTAGAGACTCTAAACTTTAGTTGAAAATTTTTTTAAAAAATTCAAAATTTAAGTAGTGATTTTGTATTATTACCAACATATAGATAATAGTAACTAGTAAACTGCACTAAGGCAATTGAGATAGAGAAGATGACGTAAGATTGGGTTCCTTTTACAGATGCACTGTGGATTGTATTACTGATACATTAGATGAGAAAAGGAAATTAATGTGAAATGTGTGGCTAAGAAGCAGGTAAACAATATGGGATCAAAAGTAAGAAACAAAGTAAAGGGCTGATAGCTACTGTAGAGCTCATCCAATGAAGCTACATGTCTGTCAGACGAAGTTATAAAATAATGTTGATCCAAGTTACTCATTACCTTTGTTTGGAGAATGCTACATAATCATCACATGAGATACAAAGTAAAGGTCTAATAGCTACTGTTGAGCTCTTGTCCAATGAAGCTGCATGTCCATCAGATAAAGTTATAAACTAATGTTGATCTAAGCTACTCATTACCTTTGTTTGGAGAATGCTACACAATCATCACATGAGATGGACCTCTCATAATCTAGCAGCATTCTGTTTAACTTCATCTAGGTGAAGCTAAACAACTTTTGAATGAACTCTCTTGAATGCCATGAGATTTTCTCTTTAATTTTTTTTCTTATTACTTTCCAATTCAATTATTGTTAGAGTTGCTTAGATTCTATTTAATGATTATGGATATAAATTATATCACCTACATTATCAAAACTTTGAATGTCAATCTCCTTTTTGTGTTTTCTTAAGGCTTTGTCTTGTTCATTAGCATCATTGGAATCAAAAGAAAGAGAAAAATAACTCTTGAAGAAACCACCTAACATTTTAAGATTCAAGTTTTAAATGCATCTACTAGTTCCTATATCTCTAAGCAATCATAAATATTCACATAATTTATCAAACAGCTATAAAGCTAAAGAGTAGCACAAATGAAGAGTTTTAGCATTATTAAAAATAGAAGTAATGTTTAACCTATCAAGAAGCTGCCATCTATCACCAATTACAGCATCAACATCATCAAGTTCCTGCTCCAACTTTTGAAGCAAAGTGTCCACTTGCGAATTTAAAGTAATAAAAGTTACAACTCCATATTAACTGAGGAATTCTTATCTTAAGCAACAAAAATTCAATCCTGATGAATACTAAACCCTACCTTATCGATAAGCATGGATGATATCCTATCATGTCCAGCCTCATTATCTTGACCATCAATTTTCTCTCTAGTAGCTCTATATGCTTTCATGATCTCACTCTCACCATTTATACCATCTTTACCCACCATTCTATCATATACTTCTATCTAGAAACACCATTTCAATCAAATAAGAAGACATAATAGGAAAAGTGGATCCTATTTAATTGCATAGAGCCATCGGACAGTATAGAGCTATATCAATAGAAAGCAACATGATATTTGCATCAGAATAAAGATGATAATGCCAACCCTCAAAGTAATCCTCGATCTTTTTTGTAACTTTAGCATGCTTTAAATGTGTATATGCTAGTTACATTATAAATAAGCACATGGAGCAGAGAATTAAGTATGCATTCAACCTTATCAAACAAATCAGTCATACAATCTCTGAGCAAATCAAACTCGTACCTTTTTATCAACAAGCTGCAAAAAACCCAGTCGTTCTCTGCTTACTGGCTGCAGGAATTTATATAATGAGGTTCACGAAAAAAATATATTAGTTAACAAAAGAAAGTGGAAAGTCGTAATATGGCATCACATTGACTAAGTCATTCAACTAAAGAAAAGCATTTATCTAGTTTAGCAGGTTGTAACAAGTGTCAATACTTTCATTTGATTTATGCAGTTAACAGTGAGACTTTAAGCTTAAAAAATTCGGAAAACGAGTGAATCATAGGGTTGTACTTCAGGTTCTTACAGATGTTGAAGCTAAAACAGCCAATGCATGACTTAGCTCATAGAACTTATCACACTTTTTCGGTGTCCTTGCATTGGCTTCTTTTTGTGCTTCCCTTGCCATTGGGATGGCCATTTTGCTAGAATCATTGACCTTAGAATCCTTACTCTTGGCTTCATCTTCTTCCAACAGCTTTGTCTCCCTCTAAAGATGCATAATAAGGAACAAGCATAATAATATCATATAATCAATTATGCGAAATAGCTTTCTTCATTAAAAATAATAAAAAATTTGAATTGAGAGGCTGCAGATCTTTGTGGGTCATTTCATGAGTCAATAAATAAAGCACAAGAACACGTTTTATCTGTCCAATTTATTGCATATGATATAAGTGAAAGTCTAACCATAAAAAGACTTCTCTTCTAATTTTATGCCATTTGGAGTCTTTGCAAGATAATGTACTATTATACGATAACTATTCATAAGTGGAGAGTATCAAGTCTAAAGGACCTTAATTAATTCCTCTTGTATCTCAAGGTACTCTAATCTCCTATGGTTTTCCAACATAATATCCCCAGAAGGCAAGTTGTTTGCATCAACAAAGTCCATAACCTCATCTGGAAGAGAAGACAAGGCAGTTTTAACAGCCTTCACAGGCTTTTTCTTTCCACATATGCTAAAAGGCCTACATATTTTATCACCAACATATTAGGATCCTTTCCTAAGGGAAATGGCAAGTAAGACAACTATGTGCTGGAAAGGACACCTAAAGCAAGCAAAAAGGTTTAATGGATGCAATGGGAAGGATGAAGTATAAATAAGGTGACAAAGCATACTTGGAAAGGACCAAAAGTGAAGCCAGTATGGAATGATTAAGAGATAAGTTCAACCAATCTCAAAGCTGCAAAAGAAGTTGACTGTAAAGGAAGAAATCTATTCGCGAAAAAACATAAGGTCAAGGATATAATATTCCTATCAAAAATTGTTTTTTCACTATGATCATCCTCGCACAATGCATATTTAAGAGGGTATCATCCACTGCCAAGAAGACAAAGGCCAATGAAGAAACAAGTGAAAGGCCAGAAAAACTCAACCACCAACACTTGGATAAAAGCAATCAAGCATGTGCTGCATTAGCGATTATTAGGGTAAGACACCTCATCAAGGTCAAATTAGATAGACATGCACCTTATGTTCATTTGTTGCCTTGTTGTCGAAAAACAACAAAGGCTTCTCAAAATGGTATATTAATCAATGTAAAGTCTCTAAACACAAATTGCTTGCTCAAATAGACTTACATCCATATTGTTATGATACACAGCTGAGAAAACCAAGATTGGATTACACAAGAAAATGCATCAAAGAGAGAAATAAGAGAGAAGATAAACACAATGATTTAAAATGGAAAATCACAACTAAGCAAACATAATAATTTACTTATTGTCCTTCAAATGCATGTCCATAATTCCTACACTCTCGCACACCTAGTGTAACATAATTTTGACAAGTGGGATATTCATGAGCAAGAGGATGTAAGAACACTTCAACATTGGCCTCACTGAGGATTGTAAGGATGAACTTTATGCAATGCCATCTACCTGGATGTTTTTCCATACTCAATAATTGTAGAAAGAAAATGAAATACTTCAAGATATTATGCTAGAAAAACCTGGTGGCGCATTTCTTTGGGTGAAAGTTGTTCAAGCATTCCTTGCTCCTTTCAATCTTCAAGAAGATCAGCTTCTGAGCATGACTCAATGCCCTCTTATCAGATCAATTTGTCATCTTCTTTGATCCTAACAAAGAGAGTAATTTAAGAAAGAAAAAGGCATGTGTTTAATTCTGACCATCAAATGCTACTCAAGACCTGTAAGGAACTATTTACTTTAAACGAGTTTACAACTTGAAGTTGCTTATAACTGGAAAAAAGCAAGCACATTATATAATATAATTTCAATTGATTACTTTATGGTATTGAGCAAAATGGATGGACTTTAAATAGATTATTATACTATGTTTTCATGATGAAGCTAGTAAACATCCATTGTAGTGCAAATTTGATGTGATCTTGATTTGTTCGTAGTGTAGTTTGCATAATACATGTACTGGTGCATGTGTTGTTTAGTGTGTTGTGTAGTGTACGTACGTTTTGGGCTTGTGATAAGGGTCAAGGGTACGCTGATGTGGCACTGTTATTTCTACTAGCTATTACTATAAATAAAGAGGAGTATTTGGAACTGGATAGCCTAATATTTTGTTTGTTAAGTCTTGAGTGTTTGGGTGTCTTGAACTCATGTATGTGAGCTAGTGATCATGGCTCTCAATTAAGAGATATTAGGGTTTGTAATTGATTTCAATCATCAATTCTAATAAAATTCCATCACATTTCCTATTGGATTCCTTTTGCTCTATCAAATCTTACAAACTTATGGTAGTAATAAATTACTGCATTTTGGACAAGCTTTCCCTTCAAAACTTCATTTGATGTTCAACAAAACAGTCTAAAAGAAGGCCTCACATCATAAAACGAGATTCATTGCAATGAAAAGCGGGCATAGAACATAATGATGAAAAGATGCGATGCACTTGTTTATTCTCTTGCTGTAAACGTCACCTTTGAAGTCTCTTGCAAAGCATGTAACGCATGTATGTATCTATTTCTGGTGAGTGGATTCCCATATATTAACACATGTTCACTAATCTTGGTCTGGAGGAACAAAAGCAGAAAGCAAAATTAGAAAGCATACTTCTATAATGCATGCAGAAAATCCATTGACAAGTAAATAGGCAGATATAAGAATGTTTTGAAAAAGATAGCACCTACTAACATTGTCTATAGTAAGACCATCATCGAACAACTTAGCAAAGGCCAAAGTCTCATCATCAGACACATCTTCACCTGATCTAACCTAATCACAAAGACACATTTAGTAACAAAAAGCATACACAACTCAAGGGAATGTGGCGCAACCATTATCATTCTTTCATTGTTGCATGTGGAGAAAGTAAGAGAGTACATATATTAAAAGCTGACCTTTTTCAAAAAATCACCAAGATCCTTTGTTCTGTTCTTGGTTTCTCCATTTTGGGACTTATCAACCTCTTTTGTCATTGCTTTGACAGTATCTTGAAGAAATTTTGCATATTCAATTCTTGCTTTCACCCTCTGTTTCAATGATCCCTGTACATCAAGTAAAAACTTTTATTTTCACCTATAATTTAAAATCAACAAAATCGAATTGCTACCATACGCTTCACTGATTTGCATCTAACAATTTACAACAATAAATAGTGCTAAACCAAATTCAAGCTACTTCAAACTTTTGCAAGCTACTATGTCCTCTACTACCTAAAAATACCAATCATAGAAATAATGCACCCTGAACTACAAAGAGCAAAATCAGTGCCCCGAATATGCATCCTTACAAGAATTTATGAAGTTTGAGAATTCTGGGAATAGCAAGCATTTGATACTATTCCTTTTCTTCCTGAACTTGCAATTACTTAGTAATAAAAATGCCAATTATTTTATGGATTTGTAGGGAAAATAATGGTGATTGATTATAAGGACCATGCTAATAGCTTCAACCTCAAAAGACATGTCTATGTGATCTATGCAATTTGAAGATGAATATTTGTGATTATGCTAAATACCAGATGAAATGTCAAGCATTTTGCAAAAAATCCCAGTTCTAAGGTTGCCACTATTGGGACCACATATTACTTCACGAAAACCATGGTCTTGCACACTATATCAAGCTTGTAAACTTGCTACTTGACTTTTATGCATATTTACTGAATGGTAAACTGGAAGTCTTAAATTTCAACATCCACCATAATTTGATTACCCACTAAATATCTTCACATATGCATTTCATTCAATGTTTCAGCATGCAAATAAGAGATGTTACTGCCATAAAAACACGGATGCAAATGTCACTTCTTTAAACTTGTAGATAAATTAATTTTGCTATGTCTCATCTATTGAAGCAGCTGTAACTTGGCAAATGACGTAGCCCCACAAAAATTCCTGGCAAAACTCCAGTTAATCATGGATATGCATAAAGCTACATATCTCCAAATGTTGAAATGGAAAGGAAGAGCAATGGAGAAGATACTACGAAAAATTTCCTCAATCTTATCCTTCCTCAGTTTTCTTCAAACAAAATAGTTTTGCGTTTCTCATGTAATTATAATCCCCAATTAAGGGGCTGAAAAAGAGCTTCTATAACAGGGAATTGTATAGATTTACCGAGTCTAAAGACAACTTTTCCCTTTTTTTTCATTTTCTACTACTGTACATCACCTATTTTATTTGAAAAGATCATAAAAAGCATTCGTATCATGACTGAGCCATAATATAATCACCCATAAATAATTAAAGCATCGTGTAGATGAATGTTTTACCTGGTCTTTCATTTTGTCTTGAAAAGTTGAAGGCAACATATTGGGAAACAGTCTTAGAAACACAGGAAGAAGAAATTCCATGAATGGAACAATTAAGAAAACTGCAAAAGGCACTAGCCTAAAAATATCAGCTGTTGTATGTGTTAGTTGTTGCCTCTCTCTTCTGGAAAGACCTTTGCCACGGGAAAGTTTTAAAAGCAATCTCAAACTTATTCTTGTATCAACCCAAAGCAACTTAGCACCCAACCTATATTGACATAGAGTTGTCAGAAATTCATGCTTCCAATGGACAAGCTTCTTGACCCGGTCCTTTCTGCATAAAGACACAGTATATGCTGTTAGCAGTAAAACAAACCTGACCCGCAACATCTCTTTCAAAATATTATAACATATTGGGGAACAAAGACTAATCAACCTGCTCATTGAAGTAACTGCTCTTACACCGTGGCTGAAACTTGAAACCGCATTTGATAATCTATGAGAAGTTGAATTAGCTACTCTTTGTGAATCTTGCAAATGTTTCCCCTTTTCCTTTGTTTTTGCTTTTGCATAATTCAAGTCTTCAATGGCTTGATCACATTCTTCTGGAGATGTTTCCTTTCCTCTTTTAGCACTAAGCTCTCCATGTCCCTGATCATTACCATCTAATGCCCGTTGATTTGATGTAGCTCTAGAAACACAATGAGTACAGTATGACATTGACCTCATCCTTAGTGGAGACCAGAGGTTTGATCCTCCAGAGACAAAGCCAGATGAAGTTACAGAACCACTTTGCCTGGAACATGCACTTCCCTGAACATTATAAAGACCTCTCATGACCAGAATTTGTTGCAGCCCATCAGGTTGATAACCATAATCTATAGATACTAAATTCTCCACCGTGTAGTAATCACGTGAATGTCTACATATTGAGATGCAAGCACGTGTCTGGAGTTCCAGCGACATGGACAAAAATAGGAGAAGGAAGTCAAGTACTCGTATGGGAATCCCTTCCTCCTTAAAATACAACCATGAGCCATTACTAATACCTATCTCTGCAGAATTAGGAGAATTTCAGCATACCTCGAACAATTAATGTACTGCTTCGAAGGATTATACCACAACATAACACTTTAAACTAATCAGCGTGCCAATAGTTGCAACATGCCGGGTAGAAATTATTGCCAGCAGATGTAATGCTGGGAGAAGATGCTTTTACACCCATCCCAACAATCTTCCCATGCATTATGCCCATTGTTCACTAATAAGTACAATATATAGAAAGTTTAATCCTATTATATCTAGTATGATTTTATATTTATGGGTCAACAGAAAATTTAACATGATGGGCATCATCAAACACTAGAAAATTTTAACAGAAAATTTTACTTGTTATAGCCACAAAAATGAAGCTCTCTCATTCTACTCACAGTCTGAGGACCTTATAGCAAACTCCTTGTATTTATCCCTATAAGCATTATTTTTCCTTTTCCCAATGCATCTATAGAGGGTCGAATGCAAATGTGTTTCCATTGATAGGCGAAAACTCAAATTACATATGATGTATAAGAAAGAAGAACCGCACGAACTGGATATGGAAGTCACACGACAACCTTAAACATGAAGAATACATATGCCAACTTACACAACTATGACTACTCTTAACATCACAATCCAAAATAAATGAAGAGCCAGGATCAGTGAACGCTATTTGCTTAACTAATCAAACACCAACCGAGAATAATCATATTTACCTTGTAATTCAATCAAAATATGGAAACTTATATCTAAGAAAACGGTATGCAGATACATGAGACTAGATAAAACCAAAATGAGAGAAACATAATAAACCATAGAAGCAGAGGATTATTGTGAAGCGATATATGTTGGTGCTTCGTTTTATTTTGTAGTAAAATGCAACCGAAAGCCAAAAGAGTGGAGTCTCTCTATAAACTTCTTTTAAGATAACTGGGCGCTTTTCATCATAGAATTAGAAATGTGTTGGTGCTTCACTCAGCCCACAACCACAACGAGGATGTCTGTGTTTCATGAGTGCATGAGAGAGAGAGAGAGAGATAGAGAGAGAGAGAGAAGACAGGGAGCTGGTGAGACGGGGTCAGTGTTTTTAAATCCTAACAAGTGTACGTTTAATATGGGGGCTTTGATGGTAGCAAAACCCGTCAGGGCTGGTAGCACTGGCGGGGTTGAGCTCGAATTCTCGGAACCGCAAATATGACCGTTCAGTAATTAATTAGGTTGGATTTAATTTTACAGAGGCCTCCGTTTTAATTTTACCAACGAAACAAGTAAAGGTTAGCATCCCCGTCGAGAGAATAGTTTCCACGCTACCGATATGTAATATAGTTTAATTAGTAGTGTAAATACAAATAATATTTTAAAATTTAATCAATTTATATTAAGTATTAATACTTGAAGAATTTTCCTATTCTACTTATGCGTCCCCTCATATATTTGTAACGTGTGTTGTTTTTGCTTAACTCTGGTTTTCTGATTGAAATTTAAAAGAAAATGGATTAAATAAAGATTTATTTACGCTTTCCATGTCTTGATTCTTGCATCAATAATGCCCTTTTCTTTTCTTTTTTGTTTTAACCATTACAATGGAATGAATCAAAATGCAATATCATAAAAAGTGAAATAATATTCCGAGTCCATATTTGCAACTGTCACTCAATTCCATTCTGATAGTTTGTTTAGATTGAACTTATTTGGAATGAAATAAACTAAGTATAAAATTGAATCTGCTAAAAATAGTGTCTGTCTAGTAAAAGATTTATATATGAAATATAACATGCTTCATAGTATTGATGTAATCTATATGATTTGATAAAATACATATATCATAAATATTATACATAATATAAGAGTTACCATATATGCAATTAATAGTGTCTTTCAAAATAATAAAAATTGTGTAAATAATATCTATGAAAAATATTTTCAAACTAAAATGGAGAAAAAAGTGAAAATTAATAACTAATTGAACTTAATAATAAAAATGGAGAAAAAAGTTGGTTCAGCTTTTACTTTTAGTGTACCTACATTCCTCGATTTGAGCATATGGGTCTCCGTGTTGTCGTTCATTGTACCATGAATAAATTCTCTCCAATCAAAAACACTATATTTTATCACTAATTTTTTGACGAAAACTTTTTCACATTTTTTCAAATTTTATGGACCCTATTATTATTATTTTACAAACTACTTCTTTTAATATTTTGCAAAGAAAATTTCAATACCAATTAATAGTATATTTTCATATTTATTAATATTATACATGTAAAAAGTTAGAGTGAAAAATCTTTAAAATGTTTAATTTAAAAAAAATAATAATAAAGCTAGGCACGTCCCTCATCAAAGAAACGTCCCAGAATTCACAAACAATTTACACACGCCACGTCAACTTCCTCATCGTTCAAGGAGTGGCTTCATATATCCACGATAGACCTGTGCGCCAGTTACCGTCGGTTCGTTGGCCGGTTGAGGAGTGAACCGGGCCTGACTTTTAAGAGGGCAAATCTAGGCTGGTTTAATTGAATTTTTTAAGAGCCGGTTCCGTAGCCCTTGAACCGTGTTTTTTTTTTTTTTTATTTCTCTCAATTATTATAAATAATTTTTTTTTCTTTTTCTAAATTTCGGTCAATTATTATAAATAATTTGTAATATATTCATTTAGTTTTTTTTTTCCAATAAAAATCTAAAACTTTATATTGATATGTCGACTATTATTCTTGTGAATCAAATTTTCTTTAATACATAATATTATATATAGTATATAAATATATATAGTATAGTATAGTATATTATATATTATATGTAGTATATACATAGTATGTTTGCATTATATATATAATATACATAGTATATTATATTTTATACATATATACTATTTTCTTTTTTAATTTTCGAGTTGGCTCAACTTCAAATCGGTGGATCAAACTGTTAGTTTGAGGTTGGACCAACTCAATAGTTCAATAGCCGAGTAGACTAATCAAGCTGAGTCAGTTCACAGTTTGGAATTGGCTTTTACATAGGTCTAATCCATGATACAATTCTAAGGCAAAATAAACATATTTTTTTTTCTTTTATGATGAATCTTTGTCATATTTCCATTTATTTCCATTATACTTATGACATATACGATATGAAGAAATAGACTGAAATGGAATCGCGATTTTAGGTTTCATTTCCTTTCATTATATTTGAAAACACATTTAAAAGGTAGAATCGTTATTTCATGAAATTGATAATTCTAATTTCAAGAAAGAATTCGTTTTCACCTTTGAGAAGGCAGAATCGACAATTATATTCCTCAATTATTATATTAATCAAAATACTTATTTAACATTCAATTTAAATATGATATTCAATTTTTAAGGGTATATTTGATAATTATTACTATATATACATTTAATTCCATTACATTCTATGGACATTTCCAAATATATGAAAAGATTTGTCATTCTATTCCTCGTTTTGTTATTCTAACCTGTTGTCTTTAAGTATTTGCTGGTAGATATGGGGGCTCTACATGTAGAAGGCCTACAAAACCATATATTATAAGGGGACACCAAGGGTTGTATGGTACGGCTACTCCAATACTTAAGTTAGTAGTTGAGCTTTTGAGAGTAGAGAGTACTTTGGAATAATAAGCAAGCTTGGTATGCAAAGTCTAGAGAGTTTTACCACTAAGTAATGGACTGGTATTCATAATAGAGTAATGTCAATAGTTAGAGGTCAATTAGTGGAGAAAGATCTTCTCTTGCAAATATGGGAGAGTGGGGTCATTGTGTCCAATATATCTCACGTATTCCGAACTTGGCAGTTTAACTCTATTTGCCACGTAGCTCTTCCCCTTCTCTGAGGCATCGAAGCAGAGAAAGGCTGACTCCCTTATGATACAAGATACCATTGACCAATGTATAGTTGGTGGCGTAATACTGAAACTTCTTTACCTCCCTCCTGTCATCTAGGAACGTACCTTGCTCCAAATAACTCCGACCATGATCCATCCAACTCGGCCTCAATACTGTTGTGGTTAGTTCCAAAACTTCAACCGAGCTTAAAGTCATGCTTTTTTCTAACAGGTATTCTATGAAGATTTTACTAACCTTCACCTTGGGCTTTTGTATACCAATGGAGGCGAGCTTAGATAGGCGAGCTTAGATAGCCAATTCGCCACTAAATTCTTAAGTGGAGGGATCTTTTGGATGTCCTATGAAGGGAATTCAACTAGAAAGCTCTTCACTTTTTCAAGGTACCTAGACATAGTATCGTCCCTAGCTTCGTATTCGCCTCGGACTTGTTGGACAATAAGCATAGAGTCCGAGAAGATCCGTAAATGCTTGGTGTCGATCTCCTTAGCCAGCTTAAAACCAGTGATTAGTGTCTCATATTCAAATTCATTGTTACCAGAATCGAACCCGAACTTAAGGGCGTAATAGATCATAACTTTGTACGGGCCGGTCAGAATAAGACTCACACCTCCACCCCTTAAGGTAGATAATCCATCAACTTAGAGAGTCCATACTATTTTTTCATTGCCCAATGGTGCTTCCTCCTCTCCTGTATATTCTACCATGAAGTCGACTAACATTTGTGCCTTATAAGCTGTTTGTAGCTAATATTGGATTCCGTACATGCTCAACTACATTGTATACTTCATCATCCATCCAGACACGTCGGGTTTCTATAACATAGTGTACAGTAGTTAATCTGTGAGTATGATTATTTGGTGCGCTTGGAAGTATGGCCTTAGCCATCGTACCGTAATAACGACAGCTAAGGCGAACTTTTTCTACCCCGATGTACCTGATCTCAGGCCTATATAGTATATGATTGATGTAATATATTGGTCTATATTCTTTTCCCTTTACTCTGACCAACCTAAAGGAGAGCGCTCAGTCGCTCACAATCAAGTACAAACATAGGTTTCGATGGGTATGTGAGGAAGTCCTAGAGCTACTGAAAGGCAACTATGCACTTTGGAGTCCACTCAAAACCCTTTAGATTTCTCAAGTTGAAGAACTCAGTGCATCTATCCACACTCTTTGAGATAAATCTACTTAATGCGGCTACCATACCGATGAGCTTCTATACATCTCGAATTGAGGTCGGAGGCTTCATTCCTCTTATGGCAGTAATCTTCTTGAGGTGTGCCTCAATGCCTCTTTATGTTATTAGAAAGCCGAGGAACTTGCCAAATTTGATGTCGAAGATGCACTTTTGAGGGTTCAACTTTATGTTGTATGTATGCATTCAGTTGAAGGCTTCTTGGAGATCCTTGACATGATCAATCGACTTCTGGCTCTTAACGATCATGTTATTGATGTATACCTCCATATTGCGCCTGATCTAGGACTTAAACAGTTTTGTCATCATTTGTTGATATGTAGCCCTGACCTTTTTCAGTTTGAATGGCATTACGGAATAGCAATACGTACCATAATTGGTGACAAAGGAGGTATGAACTTTATCCTGTAGGTTTATTTTGATCTGGTTGTACATCGAAAAGGCAACCATAAAGCTTTATAGGGCATGTCTTGATGTAGAATTGAGGAGCTGATCGATCCTCGAGAAGAGGAAACAGTCTTTAAGACAAGCTTTATTAAGATCGGTGTAATCGATGCACATTCGCCACTTCCCATTCTTCTTCTTTACTAGTACTACATTTGCTAGCAATGTCAAGTACTTTTACTCTCTCATAAAGCCGGTCTTAAGTAGCTTCTATACTTCTTCAATTGTAGCTTACCTTTCTGGAGCAAAATGCCTCTTTTTCTGCTTAATAGGTTGTGTTGTAGTATCAATACTGAGGCTATAGGTTACCAGGTCGAGCGAAATTCCAGGTATGTCTGATGCCAACCAGGAAAACTTGTCTAAGTTTGCTCATAGGAGGGCAATGATTTTGTCGTTCACCTCGGCTGGAGTCTTAATCTCGACTTTCATGGTTTACTCCAGTGAGGTTCCAATTTGGACATCTTTTATTTTCTCCCTGGGTTCGCCCCTTTTAGTCACTGATATGGACTTATAAATGAACACATGAACTCAATATCATGCATAACCAAAAGGGTGGGTCTAAGCCACAAGATGGCTCAAAAAGGTAAATGATAGTCAAGGGTAAATAGGGGTTCCCATGCACCGATGATGGATATGACGCACTAATGCCTCATACGACGCACCAACGCCTCATACGAGCTCAAGTCACATTTGATATGATGCATAAGTATGGTTGGAGGTCACTCGCCACTAATCCACACTTGAATGGCCTAAATAAGAGTAGCTTAAGAGTAAGTAAGAAGATACTTAGCTCAAGAGAGGGTAAAAAGTTTAGTGTATTCTGTTGCAACTATTACATTATGTAATTATTTATAGTAACCTATTAGGGTAAATTCTATATTATAGAAAATTACAAAAATGGATCCCTATTTGCTAAAAAGAAAGAAAATAATTTACAGGGAAAATACAAAATAGTGGGCAGTGAATATCCTTTATCAAAAAGGACAGTACGGTTGTCAGAAAGGACAACACATGTACATTTTACTCTACGATTCTGATAGGATTATGAGACGAGCAGGGGTGAGCCTCTATTTAAGTATGTTTGGCACCTTAACTATTGGGGTTGGACTTGGGTTGGCTCAAGGATGACTTACAATTAGGTCGGCCTCGAATGGTTGGCTCCTAACAATTATCAACTCAGCCTTAGTACCATAGAGGTTGTTGCATTTAGATTTGGCACTTAAACTAGTGCTTAGCAGAGGGTTTAGTTCGGCACATTGGCTGGTCACCTCAACAACACCTTGGATAGCATGGAGAGTAAAGTAACTTAGTAGATTAGATTGGGGTAAACACTGCTCCTTGGTGCTTAACTTACCTCAGATAGCCTAGCGAACCACTTGAGAGAGCCCTCAAGCTTAGGAGCGTGTAATTGGTCCTTAATCCCTATCATCCCCTTCAAGTTGTTTGAGATTTGGGATCAAATCTGGCTCAGCTCTAAGTTGCTCACCCTCAGGAGTATAAAGTTAGAGGTCAACAACATTAAAAGAGTCTAAGACTCTATATCCTTCGGCCAACTCAATCCTATAGGCATTAGGGTTGATCTTTTCAAGCACTTTGAAAGGTCCATCGACCTTGGGAGACAACTTTCCCTTCTTCAAGTTTGGAAATCGCTCCTTGCTAATGTATATCCAGACTAAATCGCTTGGTTAAGATTCCCTCTTTCTCCGTCCTCAACTTCCCTTCTCAAGCTTAATATTAACTTGACCTAGTAATTCTACAACCTTCTGGTGCTTAGCTTTGATGGCCTCAACTCTCTCAACAACTAGCCGATCATCACCAAGCATTGGTTAGGGGGCTTAGTCTAATGGTAGCTTAGGGTTGAACCCATAGGCAACCTCGAATGGAGACATGCTTGTTATACTATAGGTAATCTTATTGTAGGGGAACTCAATGATTAGTAGGCACAGATCCCAATCGACCGTGTTTCGTCCGACAACAATTCATAGCAAAGTTCCTACAATTCTATTGACAACTTTAGTTTATCCATTGGTTTGTAGGTGGCAAGACGTGCTGTATAGCAGCTTAGTTCCCATTCACCTCCATAATGTCTTCCAAAAGTGGCTCATGAACTTAGGGTTTCGATTTGAAACAATGGTCCTGGGAATTCCATGTAGCTTGATTGCTTCCTATAAGAAAAGAAAAGAGATAGCTGAAGCGTCGTTAATTTTAGAATAGGGTACGAAATGTACCATCTTACTAAATTAATCTACAACCACCATGATGGAGTCTTTCCCTTAGGACGTCCTTAATAATCCAAACCTGAAGTCCATACTTAGCTTGGACCAAGGTTGGGTTGGGATCAGCAAGGGTTAGTAGTATCCTTGCTTGGCTCTACTCTTCACTTTTCGGCAAGTCGTACACTTTCCAACATGGATTAGACATCTCTCTTCATCCTTGGCAAAAAGAATCTGGAGAATAGTACCTCATAAGTTCGGTGCTAGTCAAAGTGTCCTATTAATCCCTCTCCATGCACCTCGCACATTAGCAGTTCTTACGTAGAACAGGTCAAGATACATAGCTTTCTCTTCCTGAATAAGTTTTTATCCTCCGTACAATAGTCATCCAACATCCGTCCTTCCTCATAACAGACGTAAATAGGACCAAAGTATGGGCCCTCAGCATACAAATTCTTGATGGTTAAAAAACTAAGTAACCTTGTCTACAGTTCAATCAGGAGGGTATGCTGTCTTGATAGGGCGTCAGTTACTGCATTGTTCTTTCTATTCTTGTATTTTACAACATAAGAAAAACCCTCCATGAACTTAACCTACTTGGATTGTCTCCAAGATAACTTTAGTTGGCTCTTTAGATATCTCAAGGATTCATGATCGGTGTAGATCACAAATTCCTTAGGTAGTAGATAATGTTATCATACCATTAGGGCTCGGATAAGGAGTAGAACTCCTTGTTATAGACAGAATAATTGAGTGTGGCTCCTCGAAGTTTCTAACTGAAGTAAGCAATGGGTCGACCTTCTTGCATCAGTACAGCACCTATGCTTAGCCCAAACACATCACACTCTACTTCAAATACCTTGTTAAAGCTCGGCAAAGATAAGACAGAGGTCATAGTTAGCTTCTCCTTCACATCCTCAAAACATATCCTTTCTTTCTCACCCCATCTGAATTTAACATTCTTCTTTAAGAGTTCGATGAGTAGAGCCACAATTGTACTAAAGTTTTTGATGAATTGGCGATAAAATGACACCAAGCCATGGAAACTTCTCACATCGGCAAAACAGGTTGCCTCAAGCCATTCTATGATCACTCTTATCTTCTTTTCATCAACTCGGATACCACCTTCGCTTACAACAAAACCTAAGAAGATCACCTTAGACCGGCAAAAGTTACACTTCTTTATATTGGTGTAAAGCTATTCAACTTAAAGTTTTGCAAGCACTTATCGGAGATGCTCTTGGTGAGTCTCTAAGTCGGGACTGTACATTAGAATGTCGTCAAAATAAACCATGATAAACCTTCCTAGTAATTCTTGGAGCACATGATTCATAAGTCACATGAATGTACTCGGCGCATTGGACAATTCAAAATGGCATTATAATCCATTCATATAAACCATGTCGTATCTTGAATGCGATCTTCCACTCATCACTTTCACGCATTTGAATCTGATGGTACCCAACTTTAAGATCGATCTTGGAGAACACTCTTGCTCCACTTAATTCGTCTAGCATGTCATCAAGCCTAGTATGGGATACCCGTACTTGATGATGATTCAATTGATTGCTCAGCTATCTACATACATCCTCTAAGACCCATCTTTCTTTGGTACTAATAAGGCCGGTAAAGCGTAGGGGCTTAGGGACTTGCATACATACCCCTTCTTCATTGATTCATTTACTTACCTCTATAGTTCGGTATCCTATTTAGGATTCAGCCTATAGGTAGGCTTGTTTGGCAGCGCAGCTCCTGGCTGTAGGTTGATTGCATGCTTAATGATATGATTTGGGGGTAGACCATTTGGTAGCTCTTCTAGAAGCAGGTCAACAAATTCTTCCAATAAGATTTTTACCTTGATTGGCAACTCTTCTTCCCCAAGTCTCATTTCTAGAAGCCTCTTGACAAGTAGATAGGTCGATCCTTCTAGCTCCATTTCTCTTTTCAGTTCGGCTCGGGTCAATATTAAAACCTCCTTCTTCGAGGTTCGGCTAAGATGGGACTTACCTTTTCGACAGTCATGGGACTCAATTTCAACCATCTCCCTTCATGTTCTACAAGATACATGTTCCTCCTATCGTCATATATAATTGCTCGGTCAAATATCCATGGTTGTCCAAGTAGCAAGTGGGATGCACTCATGGGCAACAAATCACAAAGCACTCTATCTCGATACTTACCAATATAGATCAACATAGACATCTGTTTATTCACTTGTAAGGCTCTGTTATCATTGAGCCAATGAAGCTTGTAAGGTTTCAGGTGAGGCATGGTTGGCAATTTCAGCTGTTGACCCATAAATACAAAGTCTACATTAGTGCAACTCCCACTGTCAATGATCAGCGCGCATAGTGATTCGTTCATCTTGCACCCAATATGGAAGAGATTTTCTCTCTACTTGTCTTCATGTATAGGACTGACACTCATTATCCTCCCCAATACTATAATGGTCAGCATGAAGTTCCCCTCCTTGGTATAGATAACTTCATCATCAAACAGCTCGGTCTATCCATCCTCTTTCAACTCCTTTACTTTTTCATCAATACTATTAACCTCAACAATTAGCACCTTACCTCGGATTACCATTGTTTGCCTGTTCGGGCACTGAGCGAACATGTGTCTAAATTCTTAGCATTCGAAATACTTGATCTCACTCATCTTCCTCCTTAAACTCTAGTCCTTCTCAAACTTCTTCGGAGGTTCCTTTTCCTTAACTCAAGTAGTCAGAATGGATTGAGTCTCAACAATCTTACTTGGTTCCATTCACATTGGTTGGCTTAGAACAGTTCAGCTTCTTCTTGGTTGAACAATAGGAGGTCGGAATCTTCTTGTTTGATTTCGTTCTATCCTTTGGGTGGCTCGAATTACGTCATCAAGTGTTCTAACATCCAGGGTTTCTAAGACATCCCCAATCTCATACTTCAATCCACTAATGAATCAAGATACAATTTGGTCTTCGAGCTCTACGACTTCGCATCGGATCATTAGCATTTAGAATTCCTTAACGTAAATGTCCATACTCGATCCTTCTTCTCTCAGTTTTTGTAATCTCTTAAAGGCATCTTATAGATAATAGCTTGGTATAAACCTTCTCCACATAACTCTCTTCATTTCATCCAAACTCCTAATCTCTCGTTCTCTTTCCTTTCTCTTAGTAGCTTATAAGTTCTTCTACTATAAGGTGGCATAACTAGTGAATTCCAATACAGCAAGTCTAACTTTTGCATTATCGAGCACTTCGTAGCATTTAAACTACTTTTCAAACTTATTTACCCAATTCAGGTAATCCTCGGCATATCCACTTTTAGAGAAAATTGGAATACGTACCCTTAATCCTTCAACTCTAGGGGCTTATGCATTTCTTTCCTTAAGCTCGACATCTCTTTCTGATTCTTCCTTAATCTCTTCAAGCGCTAGTCTTCATTTAGCATCCTTACAAATTCCTTTAACTTAGGGTGGGCAAGCTGGGGCATTAACTCAGCTAAACTAAACATTGCCTCGCTGCTGCTGCTTACGTTCTCTAGTAGGGCTATTTCTAGCTCGTTGTCTATCTTCTTGTATAATAGTCACTAAACTAGCTACTAAATTAGTATGTCTATCCAATTGATCATCTACTGACTAAGGCATAAAGCTTCCTTCTTGGCCTTGGCCATGCCAAGTACCGTTTTCTTGGTTTCCTAAAGCTTCTTGAACACTTGAGTTTGACATTGATGGTTTCCTCACAATGACAATCAAACGAATAGTTAACTATACTTTGTTTTGTGCATCGAAAACAGGGGAAAAACAGAGTACAAAACACTACTCAACTACCAAACTCCAATGTGAATAATAAAAACTCTAATACACTAGAGTAGTGACAAACTATCGAAAGAACACAATGGTAGAATCTAGCTTCGAACATAGCTAAGCTCTAATACCAAGATGATACAAACTCATGGATGAACACACGAACCTAATATCATATGTAACCAAAAGGGTGAGTCTAAGCTGTAAGATGACTCGAAAAGGTAAATGATAGTTGAGGATGAGCAAAGGTTCCCATACACCAATGATGAATATGATGCACGAATATCTCACATGAGCTCAGGTCACACTTGATATGATGCACAAGTATGATCGAAGGTTACTTGCCACTAGTCCACACTCGAATGGCTTAAATAAGAGTAGCTCAAGAGTAAGTAAGAGGATACTTAGCTCAAGAGAGGGTAAAAAGTTTAGTGTATTCTTCTATATATTCTGTTGCGGCTATTACATTATGTGATTATTTATAATACCCTGTTAGGGTAAGTTCCACATTACAAAAAAAAAAAAAAAATGGATCCTTATTTGCTAAAAAGAAGGAAAATAATTCACAGGAAAAATATGAAATCATATGCAACGAACATCCTCTATTAGAAAGGATAGTACGATTGTTAGAAAGGACAACGCGCACGCATTTTACTCTGTGATTCTAACAGTATTGTGAGCTGAGCTGGGGTGGGCCTCTATTCAGGTATGTTCAATGTTAGAAGTTCGACACCTTAACTACTGGGGCTAGATTAGGGTTGGCTTAGGGATAGCTCACAATTGGGTCAGCTTTAGATGGTTAGCTTTTGACGATTATTAGCTCGGCTTCGGCACCATAACGGTTATTGTATTCAAATTTGGCACTTGGATTAATGCTTAGTGGAGGGTTTGGTTCGATACGTTGGTTGGTCACCTCGACAACACCTTAGATAGTATGGAGAGCGAAGTAACTCGACAAATTAGACTGGGGTAAGCACTGCTCTTCAGTACTTAACTCACCTCGGATTGCCCAACGAACCACTTAAAAGAGCTTTCAAGCTCGAGAACGTGTAATTGGTCCTCGATCCCTATCAGCTAACCTCTCCTGCCGATCTGTTTCTAAGGAAAGACTTTGGCTGCCTTGACGTATAGCTTTCGTGAGAGCTTTTGATCACACTTGCTTACTCCCACTTCGGTTGGGATTGGAAATTTGGCTTTTAGATAAAGGGAAGATGTGATCACCCCGAATGCATTCAGGTTTGGTCTTCCTAAGAGTGCATTGTAGGAGGAGGGGCAATCAATCACAATGAACTCTACGGGTTATTGTGCTACGTGGTCGCCATTATTGAGTTTCATGTCTAACGTGATGATGGCCTTGGCTTGGACCGTACTTCCATTGAAGCCGATCGGATTATGGTGGTATGACTTCATTTTTACTAACAGCTTCTGCCTCATCCTCTCGTATGTATGGAGGAAGAGTACGTCGGTGGAACTATTAGTATCCACCATAACTTTAGGATGTCAAATTTTAAGACCCTCGACCCTATCACCAGGGTATCTTAATGGGGTAATCGACCCCTTCAAGATCTTGGTCGAAGAAGGAGATGAAAGTATCCAATTTCTATCTCTTCTCCCTTACAGCCAGCACCTCATGATAGGACATTAACCAAGTTGCTAGTACGCGGCCAATTCCTAAGGTGTAACCCGTTGCCGCC